>CAKNXH010000827.1:44107-134667 GCA_932178445.1 Andricus quercusramuli | reverse complement strand
AAAATGAAAATTCTACTTAAACAGGTAAATTTCCAAATAAAAAAAAAACAAATTAAGAAAAAAAGAGTTGAATTTTCATCCAAAAGGATTTCAATAGACTTTTCTAAATAAAACACACATTTTAAACAAAAAGTAAATTTTCTAGGAAATAGTTGAATTTTCAACAAAACAATTGCATTTTCATTCAAGAAGGGTCAAATATTTCTTTTAAAACAGATTAAATAAAAAAAAACTTCAAAAAAATAGTTAATGTTTCATCCAAAGAAGATTCCACTTCACTTCCCAACACAAAAATAAGAATCGTAAACTATAAGTTAATTTTCTGCTAAATAGTCGAATTTTTAACCAAAAAGTATGAATTATTAACAAGCTTGTTAAATTTTCAACTAAGCAGTTGCATTTTTGTGAAAAAAATGAAAATTCTACTAAAACAGGTGAATTCTTAAATCAAAAAGACAAAAAAAAAAGAGTTGAATTTTCATCCAAAGGGATTTCAATAGACTTTTCTACAGAAAAACACACATTTTAAACAAAAAGTAAATTTTCTAGGAAATAGTTGAATTTTCAACAAAACAATTGCATTTTTGTCCCAGAAAGATCCCATATTTCTACTGTCAAAAGATGGACTTTTAAATTAAAAAGACAAATTTTCAGAAAAAATATTTTTCATCCAAAAAAGATTTCAATTGACTTATCACCAACAAAGCATGAACTTTAAACAAAAGGTTAATATCATACGAAAAGAGTTGCATTTTTAACCCAAAAAAAACGAATTTTTAACAAAAGAGTTGAATTTGCAAAAAAAATGATGTCCTTTTAAAAAAATTGTTGAATTTTCAACTAAATAATAGAATCTACAACTCAAATAGTAACAAAATGTTTCGACCCCCCCCCCCGGGGATGTTACGTAAGTTAAATACGTCCCTAATTGAAATGAAATAAAAGTTATAAATTTGGTCGGAAATGTACGAAAAAGACAAGAATAAAAAAAAGATTCATTTAAACAAATTATTATTTAACCATTTTTTTTAATAAATAAATTTAAGTAAACCAAGATCATACTGACACACAGTCATCCAAAAGCTTCAAGCAGATGGCTGTCTCACATACTGCGACGTTGCAAAATGCTTGCCACGACAGCAGATAAAAATTCACATGAATGTTCAAATAGCAGATGAAATATTTGATAAAAGATCTGTTTCTAATTTCGTATATCAAAAATACTAGAGAGTAAACCCTTGAGAAAATAAGGTATCGAGTTAATAATTTTGTAAATTAAATAAAAAGCACTAAAGAACGTTCATCTGGTTGATTTAAAATAGTAATTCGCATAGAATGCGGATTGAATTAGACAAACTGTTAATTGCGGAAAGCTTAAAAATGTACTTGCAATTATAGGTAGATTATAATTATTATTATATTCACCAATATAGTTAAGGATGACCACCAATGTGAAGACAAAAGTATGAACGATCTTCATTTTTTCCAAGTAGAGGAAAAACTGATTACTTTATTGGTGAAGAATTTGGTTATCAGTGTAATTAAAGAATATGCTAATACTTCATTGTGCCATATACATTTATACATATATACTGTAGTCGCTATGTGATGGATTGTAGGCATCAAGCTTGTCCTTCTGCGATATTTATCTTTCATAACTCGCTTTCGTGGAAAAAAATGTATTTACTAAAATGTTTTAAACTGATGTCACACTTTATATTATCTTTCACGTTTTAGAGAAATTGGTTCACTGTGGAAAATTAATATGAACGAATAGATGGATAAAAGTTTATTTTTCAGCCTGCTGGCCTTAAAAAATTGACTTGCTTACACTTCCGTTTTTACAGGATTTTCTTAAAAGTAACCCTCAAAAACTAACATCCATCCATTCTTTATCTCTAAGCCGCACGCTCTTATCGCCTTGCCTTCCTCGCCTCGCTCGCATGTCCCTACTTTTTCGCATTGCCTCGCTTGCCAACCTCTGTTTTCGCTAATATGAACGAATAGAAATTGCGCAATTTAAATTCATAATTTCGCAATATTATTTCTACTTTCTTTAATGCGTGTGAATATATATTAAGGAATTAATCAAAAATATTCGAGAATGGTGTATTGAATATTATTGTTTACCGCATTTTTATATTCTCGCCCTATATTCAATGAAGCTCCCCAAAGTACCATATTTTCAAGATTTGGTCTATGGTACCCTATTTTCAGCCATTAATGGAACTTCAAAATAATATGATGAAAACTTCCAAATTCAGGGATATTGAAGAGAAATACCAATAATTGGGAAATTCTTGAAATAAGCAACTGTCAAAAATAATTAGGGTTGTCACACAGTCACCCTTAGTCACGTTTTTTCTTCAATGACTTTCTAATTACTTTTTTAAGATCAAGTCACTACAGTCACTTTTCTTTCTTTTTATCGTCTTTTGCCTATACCTATTTCTAAATTGTCTTGAATTATTTTGAAACATTTTCAAATATATTCAATAACATGGTCCACCACATTTTGATATTATATTCGATACAAATTTTGAAATTTTTTAGGTACTAGAAAAGGGTTAGTCTTACGGAAAATTCCGTAACGGTAGATATTTCTTATTGGTTAATTATATTTGCCATGATAAATTAAAAATTCATCCTTAAAAGCTAGACGACTATCCCTTGCAAAAATTTAACGGGCTCAGGCCTCACAGTCCCTATGGGATAAAATATAGGGACCAAAGGGTACTTTTTGTAACGCTCATGTGGTACTTTTTTCGCGCTCAAAGGGCAACATATCCAGGCTAAATTCATAAGACTTCAAAAAAATTTAGGTTAAATTCCAAAGAATTCAAATCAATTGGAAACAATTCAAAAATATGAAAAAAAAACTGTATTGAATTCAGTAAATTTGAAATGAGCTTAGAAAAATTCAAGGGAATTCAAGGAATTTAATAAAATGCCTAAGAATTAGAGATGAGATTGAAAGACTGCAGCATCAATTAAATGAAATCTTTGGAAAAATTTCAAAATCCATTGAATTAAATAGAATTGAGTGAATTTAGAATAACTCAAGTAAATTAAAAAAATTCAAGAGAATTCCAAAGAATTAAAGACAAATTCAGCTTGAATTCCAAAGAAACTTCAAATTTCTACTAATCATTGGAATCCTACTAATTTCTAACCACATAAGTGACTAATAATTACGAAATTATTCAAGCTAAATTCAAAGAATTCAAATGAATTGGAAAAAAAACATAAAAATAAAAAAAAATTCTATTTATTGCAATAATATTTTAGTGAATATAGAGGAATTCAAGGGAAATTGGAAGAAATCCATAAAATTCATAAAAAATTAGACTGAATTTGAAAAACAATAAAGTGAATTCAGAAAAATTGAAAAATATGATAAAATTCATTACATTGAGCAAGTTTGAAATGAGTTTAGAAAAATTATAGAAAATTTAAAAGAATTTGACGAAATGCCTAAGAATTTAGGGTGAAATCCAAGTGATCAATTTTTTGGTCTTTACAGTCTTATAAAAAACAACACATTGTAATTCTGGTGTCAAAATTTTAATAAGATCAACGTTTCGGCTCGGCTTTGAGCCATTCTCAAGATCTAGACAAAATAATTTTTTAAACAAAATGAACAAAACTTAATTAAAGTCGAAACAAAGAATTGAATAAATATATATGGTAAAAACTAAACACAATTACCTTAAGTCGATAAAAATTTTCGGAAAAACATTAATAAAAAACTGACGTCACTTCAATAATTTCGTAGTCAATTAATAAACAAATCAGTTTAAAATCAAAAGATCTTTAATTCTCAGTGCGAGATATTAAAGATCGCAATAAGTCAAAGGCAACATTTAACGACGATGCGATGACATGAAGATACATTGAACGAACTGACGGGTGTTTACAATAATCAAACCTACAAATGCACTTTTACAATCATATCGATGGTAACATCAAAACAGACCCAAATGAGGCAAACGCGCCAAATGTCAAATATTTGAAAGCAAGACGGGTGCAAATGATTAAGGAAACATGATCGAAATTATTTTAATATACTTTGATAAATTTTATTAATGTTTAACGTTTCAATCTGTAAATTTATCGATTCTTTGTGAAATTTATTAATGAAGATGGACTCTAAAATACGTCTTTTAAATTCGTTTTTTTCCCTTGCCAAAATTTCAATGTTTTTAAAATCGAAATCAAAATGATGATCAAAATTCCGGGCATGTTGTGACAAACCTGTACTTTGATTACCCACCACACAATCTCTTTTATGTTCAGCTATTCTGTCTTTTCATTTCTTGCCGGTTTCACCAATATAAAACTTTTTGCAACCTTTACAAGTGATACGATAAACGTCACCCGACAAACAATCAATACTATCGAAATCTTTTTTTTTTTGTTAATTAATAATTTATCTAAAGAAGAAATATGGTTAAAATACACGTTTATGTTAAATTTCCGTAAAGAACCCTTTAAACGTTCAGATAAACCTTCAATATAAGGAAGAGTAACTTTAAGGTCTGTATTGACATATGAAATAATCCATTTATTCTTTTTACTGCTACTATTATTTTGAAAAATTCTGTCTTCAATAATTTTATTAATTAATTGCAGAGGATAGTTATTAAGCAATAAAGTGGTTTTTAACTGATTTAAATTTTCTTCTCTGTATTTTACATCACTCAGCTTTACACATCTATCTATTAAACCTTTAATCAGACCAACTTTTGTATGAAAGGCATGGTGCGAATTGAAATTTAAGTATCTACCTGACCAAGAGTTTTTTTAAACCAATTAGTTTCTAAATTACTATCCGATGTTTTTTTAATCGTAGTATCTAAATAATGTATTGAGTTGTTTTCTTCCAACTCATGAGTGAATTGAATTGAGGATTCTATAGAATTAAAAATATTGATAATGTCAAACACTTTGTTAGTTGGAATTATAGTTAAGATGTCGGCCACATAACGCTTATAAAGAATCGGTGTAAAATTCAATAACGAAAATTGTTCGTAATATTTATTGTTAAAAGAGAAAACCATATTGTTAAACATAATCCGTGTAGCTATGAAAATTTAATTTTTTGTTATTCTAGTTAAATTTTTGTTTAAGTTTAATTTCTCTTCTATACAATCCAAAGCAAAATCTAACGGAATACTGTCGAACATACAAATTACGTCCAATGATAATAATGAATGATCTGACGGAACCACAATGTTTTTAAATTTTCTCTTCAATCCCAACTATTTTTTACTACTCTTCCAGAAATACCTGTTACAGGTTTTAAAACATTAGCAATACATTTAGATAAATTATAAGTTGGACTACCTACTGTAGAAACAATCAATCTCCATTTAAAATTCGGTTTGTGAACCTTTGGGAGCGCATAAGCTTTTGCAACACAACTGTTATAAACTATCAATTTTTTAGACATTGAATCATTAATGAAACGCTTTCTTCCCCATCGTTTTGATATTTCATTAATTTTATTTTCAACGGTTGGAACCAAACTGGTTTTAATGTTTTTATATAAAATATCATTTTTTAGTAAATTCTCCACTGTTGATACATAATCAACACAATTTGTGCCACAGTAATATTGCCTTTATCGGCTTTCAAAAAAATTAAATCTTTAAACTCCTTTTGAAATTTATTTACCAAATCTATTGATTTATCTAATTTTTTAAAACCATTCATTTTATTATGATTTGAGATTAATTGGGTAACAGTTTTTCTAATTTCCATTTTCTTTTCCTCTTGATCTATAGTCCTTATGCAATTTTCAATACTTGCTATCATGTTGTTAACCGGTAATTTATCAACAGTGAAAGGAACTCCAAAATTATTACCTAAAGCCAGCGTTTCTACAACCTCATTTGGGATGTTTACATTTGATAAATTTCTAAAACATTTTTTTATCCTAAAATCTTTGATTAATGAATTTTCAAATAAAAACTTTTTCATCAGAAAATCAAACTTTATGATACATTCTTGTCTTTTTTTTATTTTAAACTGTTAAAACTGAGTTCATGTGATTCAAAGAATAAATTTAATGAACCGTCTTTTATGACTCGAAGAATTCTGTACTTTAAACATTTTGAATATTCGATTAAAAAGTGAATATTTTTAATGTTATTCTCAATTTCCATTCTTAAACATTTCTTTTGAAAATTAAGTTTCATCGTTTCAAACTTTGAAATTAACTTATAATTTAAACTCAAGGTAATTGTGTTTAGTTTTTACCATATATATTTATTCAATTCGCTGTTTCGACTTTAATTAACTTTTGTACATTTTATTTAAAAAATTTTAAAAATTATTTTGTTTAGATGTTGAGAATGGCTCAAAGCCGAGCCGAAACGTCTATCTTATTAAAATTTTGACACCAGAATTACAATGTGTTGTTTTTTATAAGACTGTAAAGACCAAAAAATTGATCACTTGGATTTTATCGACAACAGTATAAGAACGGAGTTTGGTTTGGTTACCACCAACCGATATTATTGAATTTAAGGTGAGTGTTAAAAACTCAGAATAAGAATTGAGGGCAAATTCCGAGCGAATAGCAAAAAGCATTTGAAAATCTCTGCAAATCCTTGGAACTCCACCGCTCGGAATCTTTCAAAATATCTTATAAGCTTTTAGAATCTGTAAAATCGTTCCATACCTTCCAAAATTCTAGGAAATTCTTTACAAGTGCATGCAAATTTTTTAAATTCCTCAAAATTATTAAAATCTTTGGAAATACCCTGAAATTATTTAAATCGACTGAAAATGCAAGATTTGATTGAATGCAACGGGATTGGAAGATACTTGAAATGATTTTTAGAATAAACCCTAAATTCTTATTAATTTATCCTACATTCTCTTAATTCTTTGGAAATCTTTCCAGCTTTTTTTTAATTCACTTACATTCTTCTAAATTAACTCAATTTCACTTAATTCTATGGATTTATCGAACTTCTTAATGCTTTTATCAAATTCATCCTGAGGATCAATTGATGAAATGATCAAAGGATGTGAAATATTTTGAGGCATTTTTCAAATTCCTTTGAATTTCCAAGAGTTTTAAAAAAATGTAAAGGATTTGAAACATTTTAGGTAATTTTAAAAGATTACAAAGAAGTTTTTCATCAATTTCAGTAATTGAATGGGATCTCCAAGGATTTTCAATATTTTAGGGTATTGAAAAATATTTTCAGGCGTTTTTAAGGGCCTTAGAAAGTTTCAAGGGACTTTAAGAGATATCAAAGGATTTTAAATATTTTAGAAAATTATAAACGATTCTCTGCAATTTGTTATTTATTTCAATAGTTTGAAGAAATTTTTAAAGACTGAATATTTCAGGATATTCAAAAATATTTCAAGGCATTTTCAGTAGATTTAAACAATTTCAAGGAATTTCCAAAGATTTTAATAATTTTGAGGAATTTGAAAATATTTGCATGCGCTTGTAAACAATTTCCTAGAATTTTGGAAGATATGGAAGGATTTTACAGGTCCTAAAAGCTTTTAAGATATTTTGAAAGATTCCGAGCGGTGAAGTTCCAAAGATTTTAAAAGATTTTCCAATACTTTTTGCTTTTCGTTTGGAATTTGCCCTGAATTCTTATTAATTTATACTGAATTGCTTACAATTCTTTTGAATTTCTTTAAATTATACTCGATTCAATGGATTTTCAAGAAGTTTTTTCTAAGATTCATCTTGAAGTTTTTTAATCTTACCTTAAATTCTTAGGCATTTCATCAAATTCTTTTATATTTTCTTCAATTTTTCTAAACTCATTTCAAACTTACTCAATTTTATTAATTTTTTCATATGTTTTAATTGTTCTGAATCCACTTGATTGTTTTTCAAACTCAGTTTAATTTTTTATGAATTTTATCGATTTCTCCTAATTTCCCTAGAATTCCTCCGAATTTACTCAAATATTATTGTAATGAATGGAATTTTTTCGATTTTCAAGTTTTTTCCAATTCATTTGAATTCATTCGAATATAATTGGAGTATTTTCATAATTATTAGTCATTTATGTGGTTATAAATTAGTAGAGTTTCAAAGATTCGTAAAAATTTGACGTTTTTTGGGAATCCACGGTGAATGTTTTTTAATTCTTTGGAATTCTCTTGAATTGTTTCAATTTACTTGAATTATTCTAAATTCACTCAATTCCATTTGATTCCATAGATTTTGAAATTTGTCTGAAAATTTCAATTAATTGTTCCTGAAGTCTTTCAACCGCATTTTTAATTCGTAGGCATTCTATCAAATATCTTGAATTCTCTTACATTTTTCTAATCTCATTTCAAATTTACTGAAATCTATGAAGTTTTCTTCATATTTTTTAATTCTTTCCAATTGATCTAAATTCTTTTGAATTTAACTTGGAATTTTTTAAAGTCTTATGAAGTTATCGTGTATATATTTCCCTTTAAGAACGAAAAAAGTACCACACGAGCGTTACAAAAAGTACCCTTTGGTCCTTACATTGTGACGACCCAGAAGTTATAGCTATGCATATACTTCTAAAATTTGTACCTTAAATTAAAAATAAAGTAATAGTCCAAGCGAAAAACTAAAACAGCCCTGGCTCTTTCTCGGCCGTACATCTAGTCTTTTTTTCATTATTTTGAAAAAGTCACCCTTTAAAACATTACATTGGTTATTAACATTCTGCTTTTATTGTAAACAAAAGCATTAGTCGTGAAGGAATTTCAAGCATATAGGAAGATTTCTCACTAGCATATCTCTAGTTGTTTTTTTCATTCTTGCAATAAACAATATATTAAACAATTACATTGTTAATAAAATTTTCCAGGTTTTTCAACTTTAGCGACAAAAATATTAGCAAAAAATATAATAATACTAAAGTAAATTATTATTCAAGCTGTCTTAACATTCACTTATCAATAATTAATAATTTATTTATTGTTTTTGTCCACTCCACGCGAAGCCAGGCAGCATATAGATTTGAAATTTTAACTCTTATTATAAATAAAACTAGAAGTCCTAGCGAAAAACTGAAGATTCATCTCGGCAATATCTCCAGGATTTTTTGTAATTTTTTCAAAAAAGTAATTTTGCAAACAATTATATTGTTTATGATTTTTAGGAATTTATTTAACAATAATGGAAAAAAATTAAAAGTTACTTACTGAAACATAACGTAGCCTAAAGTATCATAATTGGAAAAAAATTGATTAATGGAAAAAAGTTATTCTCAACATTGTTTGTATCCCCTCCACGTTCACTCCTTCACGTCACGTCATGCAGCATATAGATATAAAATTTCAATATTATATATATAATATTATAAATAAAACCATAAGTTCTATCGGAAAAGTGAAGATACCGATAGATTCATGTCGGCAATATATCCAGGTGTTTTTTTTAATTTTCTTAAAAAAGGCATTTTTCAAACCATTATATTGTTTATAATTTTTAGGAATTTATTTAACAATAATGGAAAAAAGTTAAAAGTTACTTACTGAAACATAACATAGCCTAAAGTATCATAATTGGAAAAAAATTGATTAATGGAAAAAAGTTAGTTTGAACATTGTGTTCATCTCGTCCACGTTCACTCCTTCACGTCACGTCATGCAGCACATAGATATGAAATTTCAACTTTTATTATAATAAAACTATAAGTTCTAGCGAAAAAGTGACGATACCCCTAGATTCATGTCGGCAATATCTCCAGGTGTTTCTTTAATTTTCTTAAAAAATGCTTTTTTCAAATAATTATATTGTTTATAATTTTTAGGAATTTATTTAACAATAATGAAAAAAAATTAAAAGTTACTTACTGAAACATAACGTAGCCTAGAGTATCATAATTGGAAAAAAAATTGAATAATGAAAAAAAGTTACACTGAGAAACCCTTGTTTGTATTTCTTGTTAAAAATCACACTAGATTTCACTATCTGAACTTTGCAATGAGAGGCAAAAAGCAAATTTTAATAATATTTACTAACCTCAATAGTAACTCGTAGCTACTTAAAGAATTATAAAATATATTGGAATAAAATTTAAAACAATTGCATTTATTGTAAAAGACATTTGAAGTATTTATTAAATTTATTTATTTGAAGTATTTATTAAAATTATTATTTATTAAATAGTGCAAGTCTGCACTATTTACTAATTTTGGTAGGAGAAGATAGTAAATTTGTTGGATTAATATCTGTAGAAGATAACAGTATTTACAAAGTGCTATAGTAAAATGATGCGCAGGGACCGTGCGCACCGAATTACTAACTGGTTAGCAAAATCTGCTACAGTGGGAATAGTAAAAAAAAAATACGTGTTGCTAACTTTCACACAAGCCTACCTACACACATGTTCTACATTTAACGCATAATTCACATTTATTTAAATTAAGAATTGACAACATTAGAAATTACATATATGTATATATTCTTAAAAGATAGTATTTTATATTATAAAGCTGAAACAGAAAAATCGGGTTAGAAGAAAACGGAGGCTGGCGGGAATCGAACACGCGTCTCCGGGACAGCAGTCGGGCGATGATCCATCTACCTATAAGACATTGTGGGACTCAGAATGAAAACTTCCATATGACCTAAATGATAGAAAGTTTATTGGTTCTAATTCATTTAATCCTTAATTGATTAATATTCATGATATTTTTATAATTTTAAACAACAAAATTTTTAATGTAATTAAAATAAGTAAATTTTTTTTTTTAAATTATGTTTTTTTGCGGATTTCGCATTGAAACATGAATTAGATGTCATTTTCGCAACCTAAAAATATGATCGGCGATCGACAAACGTCAGATGCACTCGGCCGCGCTCGGTCCAAGGCTCGATACTTTCTGCTAAATCAGTTAGTAATATTTAGGACCAAATTTAATAATTGGTATTAACCTTTGTTACAAAAAGTAGGAAATGTCCATAATTCACATCGTGTTCCTACAGACAATAGTAATTTCTTCTACATATTTAGTATATCATGTTATTTAAAATATTTATTACTTTTATTTTTTTTTGTACAATTTATTAATTTCTCTACTAATTTTTCCTACATCGGATTTTACTACAGAGAATAGTAAGGATTGCTATTACCAAATAGGAAATTTTCTTATAAAAATAGTATAACTTATTATTTATGTATTAAAATGTCAAAATTTAAGCATTTTGCCCCCATTTGCTATCCGTTTTAGTAATTTTTCTAACCTAAAGTTTCTCAGTGTAGTTTGCACATTGTTTGTATTCCCTCCACGTTCACTCCTTCACGTCACGTCATGCAGCACATAGATATGAAATTTCAACTTTTATTATAAATAAAACTATAAGTTCTATCGGAAAAGTGAAGATACCCCTAGATTCATGTCGGCAATATCTCCAGGATTATTTTTCATTTTTTCAACAAAGTAATTTTTCAAAGAATTATATTGCTTATAATTTTTAGGAACTTATTTAACAATAATGGAAAAAAATTAAAAGTTACTTACTGAAACATAAAGTTGCCTAAAGTTTCATAATTAGAAAAAAATCGAATAATGGAAAAAAGTTAGTTTAAACATTGTTTTCATCCCCTCCACGTTCACTCCTTCACGTTACGCCATGCAGCATATAGATTTGAAATTATCAAGATAAATCTAGGGGTATCTACACTTTTTCGATAGGACTTATATTTTTATTTATAATAAAAGTTGAAATTTCAAATCTATATGCTGAATATCTTCGCGTGAATGAGTCAACGTGGAGGGGATAAAAACAATATATAATTTATTAATTATTAATCAGAGAATGTTTGAGCAGCTTGAATAATGGTTTACATTAATATTATTATATGTTTTGCTAATATTTTCGTCGCTAAACTCAAAAAACTTGGAGAAATGTTATTAACAATGTGATTGTTTAAATAATTTGTTTATTCCAAGACTGAAAAAAAACCCACAGATATGGTAGTGAGGAATCTTCCTATAATCTAAAAATTCCTTCACGACTAATGCTATTGTTTATAATAAAAGGAGAATGTTAATTAACAATCTGATTGTTTAAAAAATGACTGTTTCCAAAAAATGAAAAAAAAACCCTAGAGATATGGCTGAGAAAAAGCCCGTTAAATTTCTACGAGGGATAATTGTCTAGCTTTTTAGGATAAATTTTAAATTTATTGAGGCACATATAATTAGCAAATAAGAAATATCTACCGTTACAAAATTTTCCGTAAGCGTTAAGGAAAATTCCGTAATACTAGTAAGTACATGAAAAATATCAAAATTTTTATCGAATATAATATCAAAACGTCGTGGACGATGTTATTGAAAATTTACATTTTTCTTGATAATTTATATTACATAAGTTACAACCTTGTTTTCTACTCTTATCGGGTAAAGAGAATCAACAGTAATTGCGTAATTTGGAATCATTTTTATCACACCTCTATGTTTGCATAAGTCGACTCACACAAGAAATATAATTCTTTTTTAGATTACAAAAATGTTTTTAATTTCATTGTACAAGTGTTGGTAGTCGATTTAAATTTGATAATGTCAACTGATACGTTTCTCCATATTTCGCAATATGAATAATCTAGATATCACTTATACCTGGAGCAAAGATTTTCGACTGATAAACGATTTACTTATATTTTCATGTGCAATTAAAAGAATTTAAATTATAATCAAATTTATGGTTAATAATTGTTGAACATAAGTTTAAATTAAATCTAATTACTTATTTTTTTAATAAAGTCTATAGATTTCTATCAAAAATACGACAATTTGAGCTGAATGTTTTAAAATTTGATTCGAATCACGAATAAAATCCATAAAATGCCGAAATCAATCAAAATATTCAGGGTTTGGCTGTTTTCACAAGGTGACCACATAGTGACCGTTCTGTTGACAGGCCATTCAAAATTAACATGAACATATACATTTTTATACAAATTTTCTTAAGTTTTACAATATTATTAAAGTGAGTGAAGTAGTGTGAAGAAGGGTAAAAAGAATACTTAGTGTACGTCTCTAAAATATAAGTATTTTTCCATTAATTAGTCATTATATTTGAATATTGAAAATCTTGACAAAAGCAACATTCCTACTACTTAATGCCCTTCTGCAAGAATTTTTTTATTTCATTTATTTCTAGAAGCAAAAAAGGTGTTGCAAAATTATTATTTTAAATTTTTAAAATTTTTAAATTTTTCAGCGTTAACCTATATCTGAATAATCACAAAAAGGAGGGGTGTTAACAGAACCTATTTTTGGAAATAAGTTTTTCTGTTAATAAAGAATTCGAAATTGACTAAATTGTTTTTAATATTGATGAATATTCAATAAGACATATAGATTCTTGAATATGTTTGAAAGTGATTCAAGCTACTAAAAAATCATTAAATTATAATAATTCTTGCGAAAAGATATTTTATAATAAGTGAGGAATTATGTTGACCCTCAACAAAAAACTGAAAAATATTTGTCGGTAGATTTGGCTTTAGTTGTAAAAAAATTGAATGCAATTTGTTAATAATTGAACCAAATGTTTTGGCCCACAATGGTGGCCCTCCTCGGGGAATTTATTGATTCTATAAGCAATTATATAATTTCTTACTAGGAGCGTAGTTTATAAATTGGATTACTTTTGGGTGTGATAAGAAATTTTTTATCTTTGGTTAGTATCACAGTTGTAAATTATTGTGATTTATACTTGGTTAAAATTTCAGCCACAAATCATATTTTTTTAATTAATTGAATTTAATTATTTTGGACACTAAAGCTAAATCCACCACCACTATTCTATCAATTTCTTACACAGAGTACAAATTATTGTATTGTATTGTTCGAAACGGATAATTTCCAATTTCACAATCTTGTAGTTTAAATTTTTAATATTAAAAATAACAGGACGATTGCACTATTCAATATTTTAAAATTATAACTTTATGAAAGTGAAAGACTTGATAGTTGCAAAACAATAAATTATTTGTTATTCCTAAAAGTTCTAATATATTAAACGTTTTGAACTCAAATGTATAAATCGGATCGTAATATCTCTAAATTGTCTAAATGTCAGTTGGAAATTAAAAAATAATAATTTTAAATTAAAAGGTATTCGATTTGAAGTTTTGAAGAATAAATAATCATTCTAATCGACGTGTTTGTTTGAATTTTTAATATCTCCGTTACATAAGTTTCAATTTTTCAATTGAAACTGAAATTGTAGAAACTTGAAACACATTATTAACAATTTGATAATTGGTTCCTTTGAAAAGATTTAAATTCACTTGAAATGATTCAAGCTTTAAAGTATTCAGATATAGAAAAGTTTTTATATCACAATCTATGGCGACGAACAATTGTTTGACTTTTGAAAAAAAATCGGATTTGTTTCATTTTGAACATTCAATTTAGTTTTCAATTTTTAACGCTCTTGATGATAAATAATACGATTTCAATTTCCTGAAATTTAGTATGATTTGATTTCTTTTTATAATTTTTATCTCACCTGAAATTGCTTTGTATGGAATGTTTTTAATTCAAAGATATATATTTTTATTTGTTTAAATTTCAGTCGTTATGAGGAAATGAAAACTGAGAGACGTGAATGCGCGTACATTTACTACTATGAACAAAATCATTAACGGACTAAAAACATATCGTGTCAATGTAAGAATTTTCCTGAATCTTGTTTGAGTGCTAAAAAATATCATCCATTTCACAGATTTCCACAAAGATCGGGAAGTCGGTACAATCTAACCAAATTTTTAAAACTTAGAGTTTTATATACATGAAATTATTATTCGTTATAACTGATAAAGCTAAAATAAATATGCATACAAATAAAGTCTAACATTTGTAAGAAATAAAATAATCGATAAAATCTTTGCATAATTCACATTTCTCCCAAAAATACTCTTTTTCTAATATTGTTTTGTCCTAGAATAACACTGAAAAAAAATGAATGAAAAATTTTATTTAAAAAAGTTGTTCATTATTTTGTTCCTTTTAGAATAGTACAAACGTTTTTGTAAAACAATTGGAGAAGAAAGTATAAAGTAATTATAATTTCGTGGAATACCGAGAACATTAGAAAAAATCAGTTATTAAAACAACATTTTTTGATCATTTTTTCCACAAAAAAAGTAGGTTTTTAGTCTTCTCTGAGTTATATTTTACTTTTAAATTAAGAAGAAGGTTTCTGCAATAGGTTTCAAACCATTCCATCCAAAATTCGGAAGAAAAAACTGAAGTTAACAATTTTCTATAAAATACACTTAGATAATTATATAATCCGGAATTTTTCAGGTGGTATATATTTTTTGTAGTTTAAGAAAAAATGTACTGAAACAATATAAACGTCGCTTTATATGAAACAGAATTATATAATGATAGATTGCATGTTCTCACGATGATTCATTATATTGAATTGAAAATTAAAAATTTTCAAAACTTTTTCTTGAACGTTGCAGTTCACTTCTTCAGGGCTGACCTGACACTGAAGTTTCAGCTTATGTTGTTCTTATATATGTATTATCTACGATGCGTGTGATTGGCCTGGGCGTCCCATGGTGGAGACTGGTCAAACTTCATTGGTCAATCAAGTCTTTTTTTTAAACCCGGGAGGACGGAGAGCCAAATAGGATAGGTATTATATCCATTGTCCCTATTGATGTTATTAGGGTGTTTCAAGATTGCGATTGCTTCTCTATGTTTTTCTCTCTTTTTCTTTAGTAGGTTCTGTTGGCTTGCTTTTTTAAATGAATTTTCTTATGGCTTTATCAGTTAGTTTGTGTAATCGTTTCATATTTTGTAGTTCCTTTTGAAAGTTATCTTTATCTGTTTTGGAGACAGTTCTGTATACAGGGGAGTTGATGACCGATTGCATTTGAGATGGGTGGTGGTGAGAGGAGGCTTTTTGTATGGGTGAGTTTTCTGTAAACTTCATGTCCCAATGTGTTATCAGATCTTTTCTAAACTAGTACGTCCAAGAAGGGTAATTTTCCGTTTTGTTCAATTTCCAGGATGAACTGGATATAAGAGTTTATTTATTGACGAAATCAAAGAACTTATGTTGTCCATCTAGTCCATGTCTCAAGATGACAAAAGTGTCGTCAACGTAACGGCCCCAAAATTCCGGTTTAAGCTTGGATCCGTTGAAGATCTTAGTTTCTAGACTTTCCATAAAGATGTTGGCTATCATAGGTGAGATTGGGGATCCCATTGCTTCTCCTAAGGTTTGTTCAAAGAATTGGTTGTTGAAAGAGAATTAGGTATTAGTGCGACAGTGTTCTATCAAAACTCTAAAATTGGAGGGGAAGGTTTCAAAGGATTTAATAATATCAATTGTATCAGAGATTTGTAATTTTGTAAAGAGAGATACTACGCCGAAACTCACTAGGATGTCCTGGGGTTGAATGTGAATCTGTTGTATCTTTCTGATCAAGCCAAAAGAGTTTCGGACGTGTGTAATAGAGTTTCCTATGATAGGATTCAGTTTTTTGGTAAGAAAGCGGGCTAGGTTTTAAGTTGGTGAGTTTATTGTGCTGACGTTCGGTCTGACTGAGATGTTGTTTTTGAGGATTTTTTGGAGTCCATAAAGTTTGGAGAGATGGGAGTAGTAGGTTCCAATTTAGATATTGTTTCGCTGTCAAGTTTTGAGTCTTTTTAGAGGGTTTTTGTTTTGTTGATTTCCATGATTTTGTTGTTATAGTCTTCTTTATTCATTATTACTGTTGTGTTGCCTTTATCTGCACATGATATTATTTTTTCTTTATTCTAATTGAGTTCTTTAATTGTTATTTTTTCTTGTTAAGTTTGAGGAGTGAAGTTGGCTTGGCGTAAGATGTTGGCCGCCCTCCGCCGTATGTCATTCGCATCATTCCTCATTCGTAATCATGGATTAGTTTACAGAAGATCTGATAACACATTAGGGCATGAAGTTTACGGAAAACTCACCCATACAAACATATACTACATGCTTCCTCCCACCACCACCCATCTCAAATCAATCGCTCATCAACACCCTTGTATACAGAGCTGTCTCCATAACAGATAAAGATAACTTACAAAAGGAACTGCAAAATGTTAACCAAATCCTAACACAAAACGATTACACAAACAAAACGAATTGATGAAGCAATAAGGAAATACACTCGAAAAAAAGTCAATAAAACCTACTAAAGAAAGAGAGAGAAAAACGACCCCCATCCTACCCTACATTCAAGTTATCACAGAACGAATAGGAAAAATTCTCGACAGACACAATATCCAAACCATATTTAAACCTCCTGCGAAATCAGGACAAATTCTAAAAAACCCTTAAGATAGAAACGGACTTTTCAGTGATCCGGGAGTATACAAAATCCATTGTTCTTGTGGCAAAATCTATATTGGAAAAAACCGGGAGGGCGGTAAGCCAACATATAGAAGAACATGAGAGTAAAGTCAGGCTAAAACATTGCACGCAATCAGCACTAGCTGAGCATCATATCGCAACAGGACATAGAATTGTATTTGACAAAACAACCGTCATCACAAAAACGTACAATATTTTTCCAAGAAAACATAGAGAAGCAATCGAAATCTTAAAACACCCTAATAACATCAATAGGGACAATGGATATAATACCAATCCTATATGGCTTACCGATCACCCGGGTTTTTAAAAAAAGACTTGATAAGCCAATCAAGTTCGATCAGTCCCCACACTAAATATGTGTAAATATTATTAAAAACAGTTTTCGAACGGATTTGAGAAAAAAATGGAATAGTGTTCACCCACTCTTCCACTTTGATAACATCAGACAAATGAAGTAATTTTATCGAATAAATAGTATCATCTCGTTTAATCTAAGGAGTATAGAGTAAGAGCACCAATTCTTGTCAACCCCCACCCACAACTGTTGGCACCCTTCTCTGATTTCATAGATAATACATTGTTCAGGTCTGTTTTGCCTCAATTAATTTAATTCTACTGTTAGTTTTACTTATAATGCATATATTAAGTATTCAGTGCAATGAAATATGTACTTAAAATAAAATAAATTTATTTTTGGCATGCGAACCATAGGGCTAAGGTGCCAAGAATTAGTGCTCTCATCCTACCATTTCTAGTGTTTCAATAACAACATTTTTTATTGAATGTAAAATTTATTATTTCTGATTCAAAAGTTCTGATTCAGTTTTGTATATTTTAATTCACAATCGAAACGAATAGAATCACAGGAATTTCAATGTGGACAGACAGAAATCGACAAAGGTTATTATAAACAATAATATATCGATTTAATAATTTAGTACTATTTGCTCATGGTTCGCGTTCACTGTGACGAAAATCGGCATTTCTCGTATGAGGGGATACATGCACTGAAATATAGGAAATAACAGAAAATTTTTAAAATTTTTGAAAATTAGTTACTTTCCTGGGTTTTTGGAAAGTTCAACAAAAAAATAGATATTTAAGGAAGAAACAGTGACCAAATTATTTCGTGAAGAATAATTTCGATTTTCCACCATATAATGACAGCCAAGATTCACAAGCCTTCATAAAAGTCTACCAACTAAATATTGCTTTCAGAAGTAGAAACTATTTTCTGCTTCATATAAGAACAGCTGTCTTCACTAGCAAACTAACTAAGGTCGGGCCGAATTGTTGAAGCCCCTCACTTCTTTTGATTGCAACGCGCACAACAAATTGTGAATTTTTTGAAAAAATCACAGATATTCTTTAAACATTTTTTAATGCAATCAATTTTTCAAAATTCTGAAGTATTCAATAATTTACTTTTTACGGTGATTTATTTACAAAAACTTTACCTTGAGAATAAATGAAGATAGGAGACCGCCTAATGGCTCCAAATGTGCAGTTTCATGATGCGAGTGCAGTGCAATAGTTAAATTTAGGATAAAATTATTTTTACGCAGAAATATAATTTTGAGTATTTCTGACATTAATCAGTGTGGGCGTAAAAAGTAAATTATTGAATATTTCAGAATTTTGACAAATGTATTGCATCGAAGAATATTGAAAGAATACCTGTGAACTTTTTCAGATGTTTCAGATAGACGCCGTCTATCGGCAAAAATTTTCCAGGACAAAAGTGATCATATCGTTGAATTTTGAAGACCTTTAGCTTTCAGATGCTGTTTATAAGAAAATTCAAAGATTTTTTTTCATGAGTTGCAATCAAAAGAAGTTTTGGATATAGCATTATTTCATTGCTTGTTTATTTTTCAAGGGGCGATTCAATTGTGATCACAGTCTACCTGCTTGCTCTACCGCCATTATACAAATTCTCTCCACCCAATCGAGGGGCCATCAGACGGCTGCCACCCCTCATGAAAAGAAAAGTATTGGTAGGTATTGGATACAGTACTTTTTTCGCGAAAAAGTAATACTTATTCGCGAAAAAAATATTAGATGCAACACTTACCAATACTTCTTTTTCATAAGGGACCAACCCTTTTAGCAGCGGTCCTTTGTACTTAATAATGCTGAAAATACGTAATATATCATTTTTTAATCTTGCAGTTAGTATTTTGGAAATATTACCTGTATCATTAAAATGTTCATTTTCTACAACTATCTGATAAAGCGTTGAAGAGGGGAATCATTAATAACAATTATTATTATTAATAATTGGACGCCGCCTCAATGCGACGTGGCGCTGTACATGTCCTAAACGTGATGTGGACTGGTACAGAATGGATGTGTCAAATTTATCCTTTCCCACCAATTTTTCACGCAAGTCTGCGCTGGTAAATAGTGACTCATTATTTGGTTGAACAACGGAATCATTGTTGCGAGTGAAGCTCGTTTTTAATTTTGATCATTTTTTTCTCTCTTAAAACTGTAATTATTTGTAGCCTCTTGACTCCTTCAACACGTCCAGAAAAGCCCTAATTTTCTTCCTTTAAATTTCTTCTGCTTCTTATGTCCAATATTGCCAGAGCATGTATTGCTTCATATAACTTCTGATCACACATCAAATACGGAACACAGTTCACCATCAGGAAATTCCTCGCGTTCGTGTATGGACATTACATTAAGAGTTTGGACGTAATGATTCACTACTTTTATCCGTGTTTTGAGTAAGTCATATAATCCACGAAAAATACCCTCATGGTCCAAAATTCCAATGTATGCTCCAGTGGACTTATATGATACTGTAGGAAGTTGCTCCTTTGGTTCTATGAAGCGAAACTCACCATGTGAGTTTGTTGTTAGAAACTGATAATTGTCAGGATAAATAATTGTTTCTACATTTAATGGTCGGTGATGATACACATTAAATCGAGCAATTCCGGAACGATTTATTCTAGCAAGAAAACATGTTCTGACTAGCGAAGAAGGGCTGCCTTCAGGAGAGGGAGATCTGCCAAGAATTGACCTAACAGGAGAAGAAGGTCTTCCAGGAACATGCGACTTTGAGGTACCAGGGTAGCTGGACTGCGAACTTAATTCTGTAAGAGAAAATGGAAAGTTAATGTACAAAATTCTTCAAATATTTGTTTTGAGACTTCATGGATTTATTCAAGTAATGAATTCCAAATTTTTGTACCAGCGCTGGTACCTTCGTCAAGGTTTAAAATCTTATTGACATGCTAAAATAATATGCATAATGATAGGAAAATTAGTTCACTTAGGATTTTTTTCTTATATTTGCTTTTTCAGATAATGCATATTAAAATACAGATTTTATTTTTATCATTTGAATATTTGCTCCTAATAGCGCACTCATATTTATTTGGAGCTATCCTAAGAAATGTATACGAATTTTTTTTTTTTTTAGATGATTATATTGAAATTATTTGCAACATTTCTCTTGTTTTTTAGGATTAACACATGAACTCTAAACGCCTTATCAAGAACCAATAACTCAAAGAAAATTTGTAGATCTTTTTGCAATGATAAATTTTTTTTCAACAATTTTTCTATCTTGTACAGTTCTCGGTTAGATGGAATTTTTAATTTTTAATAACGTTGCTCATAAATGAAACAAAAACTATATGCTCCTCATCAAAAGATAGTTTGGAACGTATTTGTAGAATTTTTTAGAGTGAAAAGTTTACATTTATAAAAAAGTGATTATAAAACCAAATTTGATTTCTCATTACATTTAACAAAATTTTCAAAACGTTCAAAAAAATTACTCTGTCATAAAATCATTGGAAGAATAACAGCGCAAATACTACTAAATTATTATTCTGCAAAAGCAAATTAATTTTTAGTGGTTTAAGCAATTTTGTGTCAAATAACTTGTTAAAAATGCAAAACACAGAAAAAGTAATATTATCTTTCGATTCTGCTTCAAAAATTACAATAATTCTATCTGTTTCGCCGTTTCCTTATTAGCCCAAATGGCGATATTTTAAAAATAGAAGAGGTTTTAACTGTTTATTCAAATATAGTCATTCGCATTTTTCCTTTTTCTCTTCAACTTACAGAAAAATGGGCATTTTCAGTAAATTTTAATTAACGAAAGCTTATTTTATTCCATGAAAGATTATTTGAAATTCCATTTGCCACGTTTTTATGGAAAATATTGTACTTAGGAAATATACTCACAATTATTCCTAGGTATTGATTTTGAAAACTAAATAATTTCTCGAATAATATTGAATAAGAATGTAATAAATATATTTGTAAAAAACCCTTCAGGAAATAAGATCTGCTATTATTAATAAAATTTAATGATAATCACGACTCTTTTATAAAATAAAAAATTGAAACACATATGCAAAAAGAGATTTACATAAACAAATGATGAAGTCAGTTATTTTTGTTAACAATACTCTTAGGTGTCTTTTAAACAAAATATCCGCAAGTATGAGCTAGACTTTATTGCCGAGTTGATAAACGAAGTTAAGGATTGAGTAATCTTGAGCATGACTGTATACCTAAATATACTTAAAACGAGGCTGTGATATTGCAAAATTCATTAACGATAATAGATAAATATTCAGATGAATGTTTGAATCAAAAATAAAACATCAGACGAAAATTCACATGAAAATTTAGCAAAAAGTTCACACAAAAGATAAAACTCCGAATGAATGTTCAGGAAATCTGGATAAAATTGGCAAAAGTGCGACAAGTCACAAACGTGGCGAGTCACATTTGCCTCAACTCTCATTTCGGAAATTTGAAGTCCACAAGAAATTATCAAAAGTATGAAAAGACACTCAAGTGATTAGTCACAGAAATAATGTAGGTCACCATAGTATTTTTGGATAATTTTTTGTGAACTCCAAATTTTTGCCAAATGATAGAGGCCACAATGTAACTTGCCGCAAATGTGTACGTTGCGCGAAAATAATATAAAGATTAAACTTCAGATTACTTTTACATGGCCTTATCAAGAATATTATCAATATTTGATTGAACCAAACTATTATAAAGATATTCGAAATGTACTTAAAATCATGGATATATTATAATTATTATTATATTCACCAATACAATTAAAGGTAGCAATCAGGGTGAAAACCAAAGTATAAACGACTCTCATTTTGAGCAAGTAACTGGAAAACTGATTGCTGAGTATTAATGGGGAATTTATTCAACAGTTTAACTAATGAATAGTGTGTTTTAATGTGTATGTATATATAACAGACGCCATTTCATGCATTATTGTAGACGCTAAGAATATTCTTCTGATATATTTATACTTCATAAATCAGATTCAAGAAGAAAAATTTATTTATGTACTAAAATGATAAAAAATGATGTCAGAATTGATATATCTTCAACGTCTGGGAGCCACTGATATCTAAATGACACATGCTCCGAGTAGAACCACGGTAAATCACACCTGTGGCCACGTATCGCGACCGTGACCTATGTAGCCACAGGGCAGATAGAAATCACAAAGATAGCCCAGCGAAACCTTCGTGTGTTTTGAGGACACGAAACGACCCAAGGATGACAGCTTCTTGTGCGGGTATAGATTCAAGGTTACGAACCGGTGATAGTTTCACACCTCCGAGAGCATCGATTCCAAGGACAATTAGTTTAACCGAATACGTTTGGGTACAGTCGGTGTAGCTCCCTTCTAATTCTTGATACCTCTCCTCCTTTTCATTTTCCTTGGCAACGATGTTGTAGACGGCCGGAGCCGAAAATTCAATCACGAATATCTTTCGTTTCTCGAAGTCTTGGAGAACGATGTCAGTCCTCGAGTGTGCAATGGAATCTGCGGTGCAAAAATTTTAATTCCCGAAAATTTGGCACTACTCGTTTTCGACCTTCGAGTGTATCTCTCTCAGAGCGTTCGGCAGGGCAGGCTCATGGCCAAAACCGTAAGAGCGACATTATGTCTGTAGAGATACGTCGTTCCCGTATAAGTATAAGTGGTCTAGTCTAATGGAGAGAACAATTTTTTTGTGGGGCTATGTAATCTCTTCTCGCTTGAGATTAATCTTGGCACACTTGTCCAATCCAAAGTTCATACGAAGCTCTCATGTGTACCCTTGACGATATTTGAAGCGAGTTGAAGTTTGTTTACATCAGAGACATAGATCTTCAGGTCATCATACAATACATGAGTATGCTCTCAAATATATGCTTATTTTCATGGTGATTAGTGTCGCCGCAGAGGGACCCAGGAGACTTGTGTGGTGCCAGAGGTAGAGGCAGAAGTGTGGTGCAAAAGCGCAGAGGACTCATGGTGTGGCCCTTAAAGAAGCCCCTCTGGAAAGTGACGTTGTTTGTTGTCACACGATGATTTTCAGATGAGATAGTAGATCTAGTTTTCCAAAGACACATCAATCTCTGTATGCATCCCAATATATATAGCTGAAGCTCCAAGCTTTCTAATCGATGATAAATATTAAATGTAACAGATGTAACAGATGATAAGTTATTGGGAGGTTGAATCGAAAGCTTCCCGGTAATTATTTCAGGCCAGTTCGTAAATTTTTTTCCACACAGGTCCAATTGTCCAAAAAATCCTGTTATTCACAATAGCTGTAAAGATCTTATATAGCGTATACAGACAAGTTGTTGACCTATATTTCCTTAGGTTAAACAAGTCTCCTTTCTTCGGTAGGAGTATAGTGCATCCTAACACCAGCCACTGCGGAATAGGCGTCTTCGATTTTGAATATGAGGTGAAGATTCGGACCAGATCTAGGTATCAAACCTGGTAAATCCCTATCCAAAAAGTATCGACCTGCTCGGGCTTGGGCAAATTTTTGACAGAAATAGATCTAAGTTGAATTCCCTTCTGAATAACTCAAAACCTAACCGCGAAACAATATCTAAATTAATACCTACTAATTGAGTATCTCCGAAACTTTACGGACTCTCAAAATCTACAAAAACAACATTCATCTCAGACCTATCACCAGCGCAATAAACTCACCAACTTACAACCTAGCACGTTCTCTCACCAGAGAACTGAATCCTCTAATGGAAAACTCTATCATACGCGTCCAAAGCCCTTTTGAGTTCATCAGTAAGATACAACAGATTCACATTCAACCCCAACACAGAAAAAAATACAAGATAAACTTTACATCGATTTCTGACGAAAGATTCTCTGCAACAAAAATTAACTTCGCAGGATAAACTTTACACAAATATCGGTTTAACTTTCTTTTTCATTCAATGACAAATACATGTATTTTGAAGGACGCGAAGTTGGCTGCACAAAACTTTATCGCTCTGAAAAATTTCCTGCAACAAATTTTATTCTTAGTTTTTTCTGTGAAGACATCCTAGTAAGTTTCGACGTAGTATCTCTCTTTACAAAAGTACAAATCTCTGATACAATAGATATTATTAAATCCTTTGCAAACTTCCCCTCCAATCTTACACCTTTGATAGAACACAGTCTCACTAATACCTAATTGTCTTTCAATAACCAATTGCACGAGAAACTGGGAGGGCGGTGAGCCAACGCGTAAAGGAACGTGAGAGTAAAATCAGGCTAAAACATTTCACGCAATCAACACTAGCTGAGCATCACATCGAAACAGGACATAGCATCTTATTTGACAAAACGACCATCATTGCAAAAACGTACAGTATTCTTCCAAGAAAACATAGAGAAGCAATCGAAATTTTAAAACGCCCCAATAACATCAATAGGGACAATGGATATAATACCAATCCGATTTGGCTTCTCGTCCTCCCGGATTTAAAAAAAAGACTCGATTAGCCATTCAAGTTCAACCAGTTCTCGCGGTGGGGCGCTCTGGCCAATCAAAAGGCATCGTAGAGAATATATATAAGAACAACATAACCTGAAACTTCAGTTTCAGGTCAACCCTGAAGAAATGAACTGCAATGTTCAAGAAACGTCGGCAAAATTCATAGTTTCGCACTTGATTGAAACCCGAAAAACCTCATTTAAATTTATTATGTAATCTTTTTCTTTATCAATTCAATATAGTTGCCGTTTCTTCTGTAATGTTTCACTTTTTTCCCACTTTTTACTTAGCAAAGTGATGAATAATACAAGTTTACAAACGTAGATGTTTAAACCATTTTTAATTTTTAATAACCATCTTCTCTTAGATAAGTGCTAAAAAGTTGCTTCTTTCTTAAATCTTTAGTTTTGCTTTGACTTTTTGATTGTGAACAAATGATAAGTTAACGTCAACAATAATCATTTTATAAATAGTATCATACTTTTTTTAAGCGAATTACAACAAGAAGCTGATTGCAAAGCGTAAAAGAAAAATTTGGAATTGTGCATGTTTTAATAGCAGCCTCCCTCTAGCAAAATATATTCCCGAAAAAGAAGGAGTTGCTTAAAATATGATTCTCTCTAATGCCAATTTGAATTAACTAATACTTCATTCTAATTGAAAAATGGACAAAACAATTACGTTTGTTGACATTGATGAACTGTGTTACCTCTCTTACAGAAAATTGGACAAAAAGTGGAAAATTTTTGAAAGAATCCTGACTTTACATCTCCACTCTAAGAAAAAATGCTAAATACGATAAAAAATTGTTTCAACCATTTTTGTGAACATCTGAATATCAGAAAATTTAATTTTTTGGTTGGAATTTCAAATATGTAGTTTAATGTGGAACAGTTTTGCTTAAACTTCATTCTTTTTCTAAGGTTGATCATTTTAGTTGAAAATTCATCCCTTCGGATGAAAATTGAACTATTTTGCTGAAAATTCTTCTCTTTTCGTAGAAAATTAAACTTCTTGGTTAAAAATGCAAATTTTGTATTGAAAATGTAACTACTTGGTTGAATCTTGAACTTTTTTGTTCAAAATTCATTTTTTGTTGTTGAAACTTCATCATTTTAGTTAAAAATTTATTTCTTTTGTTGAAAAATGAAGTATTTTGTTCAAGTATCGTCATTTCGGGTAAAAAATTGAATTATTTTGGTAGAAATGTAATCTTTTTTGGTTAGAATTGCAAAATTTTGGTAGAAAATAAAGCTGTTCCGCTTATGGTTTCAACTACTTTGTTGTAAAATCGTATTCTCGATTGAATTCAACTTTTTTTTATTTTTATTCAAATCTTTCTTGGTTTAATTGCCAACTGTTACATTTTTCGGCGAGAATTAACCTTTTTTGGTGGAAAGTAGAACTACTTCATTTGTTAAAAATAACTGTTTGTTCTTTAATGTTCATCAGTTTTGTAAAAACTTAATGTCTCTAATGAAAAATTTAAATACTCGATTGAAAATACGTTTTATTTTTTGTTTAGAAATAATTTTTATAACTGAAAATGGAGCTATTCCATTTTTGGTTTCGGAATCGATTTTTTAAGTAAAA
This sequence comes from Andricus quercusramuli, assembly GCA_932178445.1. Lineage (NCBI taxonomy): Eukaryota > Metazoa > Arthropoda > Insecta > Hymenoptera > Cynipidae > Andricus > Andricus quercusramuli. The sequence goes on along the minus strand of CAKNXH010000827.1, from coordinate 107,922 downwards.
AAAATTATTTTTTCAAGGTAAAAATTCGACTATTTGGTTGAAAACTCACTATGTTGTTGAAAATTGCTCTTTTTTTATCATATATCTCTTTGACGTATTGTAGGTCAAAAACTTTTCGGAATTCCATGAAGAATTTTTGAAGATGATTTGTATATAACCTTAAAAACTTAGATTTACAATATTAGTAACTTATTCTAAACTTGCTACACTTCACTTAAAATTCTAATGTCTTATAAAATCTGTAAATGATAGACAATTAAAATTGCATCAAATATTTTGATTTTTACTTTAGGCGATTTTGAATCAGAACAGTTTTATGTCGATGATGTGCGTAAATAAATGTAATTTTCCAGTCTGAAGCAAGAATTCATGAATACAGAATGTTTATTCAATTATTTAGATTTTATTGAAAAAACCTATGGAAATCATTGGATTTCATTAAGTTTGTTTGGATTCAATTTTTCTAACTTACACATCACAATTTTCGGTGTGGGTTTTTTGGACAATCTTTTTGCAACCCCACCTCTAAATTTAATCTTAATGTCCCATTTGATAAAGTGTGAAGTGACGTGATTTATGGATGAAGGCAAATTGAATACTTCGCACAATGGAATGAATGATTTTTATCTCGGAAATAAAATCGTGCAATTGTAGAAAGTCATTTACTGTCTATAAATTTTACATGCTTTCATTCTGGGAGGAACAGCTTCATTAAATACAGATATTGCACTAAATTAACCCTCAAGATTCCGAATTCACCTAAAAGATATTGCCGAATGAGGTTATACGATCAGTAAATGTATAAATTGAAATTTTTGAAAAATATCCATTCTTTGTACTGTTACAATTCTTCATCAGCTAGATATCTTTATTCACAAAAATGAAGATAATTATCTCTACTCTATTCTTCATCTTTGCGCTGTTCCCCCATCATATTGGTAAATGTATAAATAGCTTTAATTTCAAATCCAGTTGCCATTATTGAAAAAAAATGGTTAAAAAAACAATCAATTGTAATTGAAAAGCATTAGTAGGTACTCTCCACATCTTGATTAGTGAGATTTTCGTAATTACTAGTGAAATTCGACTAATTCAATGAGATGAAAGTGATCTAGTGAATAATACTAAAAAACGTGAATCAATTATCAAAATAGAGTTTAAATAACCACCGTACAATATATTCTAAAATTAAGGTAATGTCATACTTACCCGATACCTACCTTGCCGAAATTTTGCCGCAAAATTATTGAATTACAAAGAAATTCAAGAAATACACTTCTGGAGCGAACTGAAGGGTGAGCGGAAGAGCTGCTTCAATTGAAAGACTCTTGAGAAATAGAAAGGTCTAGTCGTTGACCACCTTTTAAGAAAATTCGATATTTGTTTCTTTTTATCAATTTTAGGTTATTTATATTTATATTTTCTGAAACAGTGGAAGAGAACGGTTTTTTATTTCTACGGTTTAGAAGTTATGACCTCTCAAGGTGATTTATCAGTAAAACGAAATTAATCTTGTAATTTTCCCACAATATCTTGTCCCATGTAGACCCTACAGTAGGGGTGACCGAAAAAACCTTTTTTTTTTTATTCATAGCGGCCCACGTGGTTTTTGCGTTTTGGCGGGTTTTGGCCCTTGCCATAAGAATATGCCACAAAAAAAGAAATCTGAAAAATTTTGATTTTTAGGGATAACCCTAGCCTCTTCCTTTTCTCAAATTTTAAAGTAAATTGGATTGTGCGCTCTGACACAATTTGCCCGCGTTAGCAGCGACCTCTAGCGGTGGTGTTCACTATATATAGTAAGACGATGCTTGCACCGGTTGACTTTTGAATGTAGTTTGTACAGTAGCCGACGAAGGGCGCTTCAGGGACGGCCAAAGCGCTCAGACTGCCAGACCCATGATCCAATCCACTCATGGTCTAGCGGAAAAACGTTCCATTTTCGTCCAACTGGCGCATACCAGCTCCACGGCCATCTTGGTTACCATTCAACCCAGTCGCTAGCTATATATTCATTCAATATGGCGGTGTAGTTGGTATCGTCCTTGATTGGCTGCAATTTTTTTTAATTGCGCGTGGAGAAACCTGGTGCGATTTGAATCATGGCCAAACCGCTATCCGGGCGTCAGTACGCTCCGCTTCGTCGCTGCACTGCCGATTGTTGCTTGCAAGCATCTGCGTTTTGCAATATTAGTGAGTGCGTGTGTTGTGTGCGATGGCGCCTCCAAAGGTTCATAAGAAGCCGGCAAGAGAGGTATGCAAGTGTAAAGTGTTTCGACTCCATGTCCGCTAAAAGGCAACCAACTACCGAGTGTAAGTGATGTGATTCGTCACTACCAACATGTCCAACATCAGCTTAATCCGGAGATGAGAGTGGCTGATCCTTCATGCACCAAAGTGGCTGATATCGTATGTAGGAATGTTCAAGACATATGGCATAAAGCATCAATACCCGTTAGAGCAATAAATCATTCTAAGCGGCGTTTGAAGAAAGTTTTGATGGAATACGACGGTGTGAAGAAAGCTTTGATCAGAAAGGGTACGGAGAAAATTCTGCTCTCACGCACAGAGATATTTTTCGCAGGAAGAATGATGAAACACTTTTTGATGTGTGTCTTGGTAAGTGTAAAGATAGTGACAAATGCACATGTAATGCTGCGATTAAAGTTCCAGAAATTGAGACAGACTTTTTGCGAGACCAAAGAAATGAGAGAATAATGTACATGGGAGATGTAGACAAAGAATCAACTCAGACGTTAGTGAAGAGGCAACATAGACAGGAAAAGAAAATGAAGGGGTTGCTTAAAGCTCAAGAAGCAGCGGCAGGTAGCTCCGCTACTGTTCCTACACTGGTAGCACTTAGTAACAGTGTGAGTGAAGGTAGGGCTGGTACAGGTGACACCGGCACTGACACGGACTTGGACTTTAGCGTGCCTGCAACAAAGCTTGACGTAAAGCATGATAACGCTCAGATAAGACTGTTGTTACCTGCCATTTCTCTGATCTGCGCAAGGACAGGAATTTCCCCCAAGACTGCTGCGATGATAGTGACTCCAGGGTTTAAGGGTGCTAAAATTGTGACTGCAGAAAATACTGACATGGTGGTCAACAGGAGCAAAATTCGCAAACAGATTTCTCAATCTCGGAAATCGTTGAGCAAGGAGCATGCTGATAGCATTTAGTCAGAACCAGTGAAGGCTCTGTTCTTCGATGGATGGAAGGACAAAACGCATAAGATCTAGGAAATAAGCAGAAAAAGACATTTGCGGACTGTCGTCGAGGAGCACATCGTCTTAGTTCAGGAGCCTGGGAATAAGTATTTAGGCCACGTGGCTCCATCGGGGGTTCTGCCGCAGCCGTCTACGCTGCCATCATAAACCACTGCAAAGAGAAAGAGATCAGCCTCGACGAGCTTGCGGCAGTAGGAGCGGATGGCACTGTTGTTAACACAGGGCACGCGGGCGGCGTCACCTAAAAGTTGCAGGAAACACTGGACCGCAACCTGCAGTGGCTAATCTTCATGCTGCAGCTGAACAAGCTGCCCTTCCGACATCTTTTTCTTGCTCTGGATGGCACTACCACCGGCCCTAACACGTTTTCTGGCCCTATAGGACAGCAGCTAAACGTCTGTGAGACCTTGCCAGCATAGCTATCGCTGCTGGTGAGTGTCCAGACGAACTTGCTCAGATGAAGCCGGGGAAAGTCGCTCATTCGCGCTGGTTAACTACAGATGCAAGAGTTTTGCGCCTCTATGTGATTACGAAGTCACCATCGGGCTCACTGAAGACTCTTGCAATCTACATTATAAGAGTATATGTGCCAACCTGGTTTGCAGTTGAAACCAAACGAAAGTGCATTGACGGTTCAAGGCTCTTATACGAAATGATCCACAGAAGCCGTTATCTCTCAAAGAAGCTGCAAAAGATTGTCGATCCAGTCATACAAAAGAATAGATATTTTGGCGCCCAGAACATATTCTTCTATGAATGCTGTTGGATAAAGTAGTTAACAGCTTCTTTAATGATGATATTACTTGAAACCGGTCGTTCATATAATTCTTTATTTTTCAGGATAACCGTGCATGGCAGGCAGTTGAAGTGATCAAGAAAGCACGCCAAAAGAGGCCATCAGCAGTACGCCGTTTCATTGTGCCCCCTCTGCAATTTGGCGCCCGGGACTACACAGAATTAGTTGCATGGACGAGCAAAAAGACGGTCCTGGTAACTGAATCGCCCTTAACTCGCCACCTGACTGATAATCAGCTGAACGACGTCGCGTCCGGCTCGCTCTCCCTGGCTCTGAAGGACATCCCCTACCACTCCCAGGCGATTGAGCTCTACGTGAAGACTGTCACAGAAGCAGTCGAGAAAGTGTGTGAGGAGCGAGCCCGGAATGAATCCATTCTGGCCAAGAGTAAGTCAAGAAAACAGATGCCCAAATTTTATACCAAGACAGATTTTGCAAAGGCCTGAAGGTGATATGTTCACATTTTTGTGAATTATTAATACACTTGTGATTTATGACACTGATTTTCTTTATTTCATTACAGAATGCCACTTTGGACCTGCCTATAGTTCCTTGGAAGTCCGGTGTGGGAAGAATGCGCGATGCCCGTGCCTATCAGGACCGGTTTTAACGTGCGATTTTCAAATATTGCAATTTTTTTTGTGAAACATAAGTTCAAATATGAACGACGCTGAGGTTTTAGTCCCAAACATGTGTACATATTTATAACACATTAAAATTTTACCAGAATCAGGAGATAACGTTGCTTTTTTCTTTGAATTCTACCAAAAATACAAAATTCGAGATGTATCATAGCTCAGGGGTACCCCTAGAAATCAAAATTTTCAGATTTATTTTTTTGTGGCACATTGTTGTGGCAAGGGGACCCAAAACCGCGTGGGCTGCTATGAATTTCAAAAAAAAAAGGTTTTTTTCGGCCACCCCTAATAATTAACCGGCAGTGGCTTGAAATAACGGACACTGTTACAAATTTCGGTTGGAAACTTCCAATAAATGTATTGGAAGTTCATTACCGTAACGTAAGGTAACGCTACAATACATAATGTTGTAGTTGCCAAATGCTGGCGTTGGTATGGTACCTCACATGTATTGGAATTTTACAATACAAGTTCAGTACACAGTAAGATTTCTTTATCACATTTGCGGCTGGATATATAAAGCATGCGTATTCATGGAATTCACGGAATTCAAGGATATAACGAAGGTCACGGAATTCAAGGATATAACGATAGTCACGGAACTCACGGAATTTACTGAATTCATGGAATTCGAGGAATTCATGGAATTCGAAGAATTCATCAGATTCAAGGATTTCACGGAATTCATTGAATCCAAGGAAGTCGTGGAATTCATGGTATTCATTGAATTCACGAAATTCAGGAAATTCACGACATTCAAGAAAGTCACGACATTCACGACATTCAAGAAATTCACTCCATTCAAGGAATTCTTGAAATTCAAGGAATTCACGAATTTCAAATAATTCATGGAATTTCAGAAATTCGTGGAATTCATGTAAATCACGGAACTGATTTAATTCTCGAAATTCATGGAATTCAATGAATTTACTAAATGTACGGAGTTCACGGAATTCGTGGAATTCAAGAAATTCAAGATATTTATCGAATTCAAGGAATTCATGAAATCCAATGTATTCATGGAATTCATGGAATATAATGAATTCACAGAATTCCATGAATTCATGCAATTCAATACATTCGTGGAATTTATTGAATTCGTGGAATTTATTGAATTCGTGGAATTGATTGAATTCGCGAAATTCAATGAATTCAATGAATTCAAGGAATTTATTTAATTCAATGAATTCATGGAATTCAATGAATTCATGGAATTCAATGAATTCATGGAATTCATGGAATTCAATGAATTCACGGAATTCAATGAATTTACGGAATTCATGTAATTTACGGAATTCAAGAAATTCATAGAATCGACAGAATTCATGGAATTTATTAAATTTACGGAATTCACAGAATTCATGCCAACGGCCATACCACGCTGAAAAACCCAGTTCTCGTTAGATCACTTAAGTTAAGCAGCGTTGTGCGCGGTTAGTACTTGGATGCGTGACCATTCGGGAATACTACTGCGTGTTGTTGGCTCGTCGTGAGTGTGGTGAGCCCACACCTGCAGTTATTTACTACAAGAAATTATCCACTTAGAAACACTACCCGAATCGGGTAGTGTCACGCCTACCCCGAAAGGGAAATAGCTTAATGGTACACATGGAATTCACAGAATTCGTGAAATTCACTGAATTTATGAAATTCACAGAATTCGCGAAATTCACGGAATTGATGAAATTCACGGTAATTAATGAATTTACGGAATTCACGGAACTTACGGAATTCAAAGAATTCGAGGTATTCCAGGAATTCAAGGAATTCGAGGTATTCCAGGAATTCATGGAGTTCAAGGAATTCCTGGCATATAGGGAATTCAAGGAATCGACGGAATTAAAGGAACTGGAATCGGGAAATTCACGAAATTCAAGGAATCCACGAATTCGAAGGAATCCACGAAATTCAAGAAGTTCACGAAATTCAAGGAATTCACTGAATTCAAGGAATTCAAGGAATCCACTGAATTCCGTGAATTCCATAAATTCCGTGAATTCCTTGAATTCTGTTAATTCATTGAATTCCATGTATGTATGTATACCATTAAGCCATTTCCCTCTCAGGGTAGGCGTGACACTACCCGATTCGGGTACGCAGTAGTATTCTCGAGTAGTTTTGAAAGGTCGCCCATCCAACTACTAACCGCGCCCAACACTGCTTAACTTCAGTTATCTAACGAGAAATGGTGTTTCCAGAGTGTATGGCCGTTTAATGGCCATGAATTTCTTGAATTCGGTGAATTCATTGAATTCCATGCATTCCTCAAATTTCATAAATTCCGTGAATTGCTTGGATTCCATGATTTCGTTGAATTCCATGAATTCCTCAAATTCAGTGAATTTAATGAATACCATGAATTCCACGAATTTCTTGACTTTCATGAATTCCGTGAATTCACTGAATTCCGTGAATTCAGCGAATTTATTGAATTCCGAGAATTCACTAAATTTCGTGAATTTAGTGAATTCATTGAATTCGTGTAGTTCTATGAATTCATGGAAGTCAATGAATACATGGAATTCAATGAATTCACGGAATTCGTGGGATTCCATGAATTCATGGGATTCAATAAATTCATGGAGTTCAATAAATTCGCTGAATTCAGGGAATTTATGGAAGTCAATAAATTCGTGGAATTCATGGTATTAATTAAATTCACGGAATTCAAGGAATTCGCGGAATTTAACGAATTCATGGAATCCAAGGAATTAACGGAATTTATGGAATTCATGGAATTTAATGAATTCACCGAATTCAAGAAACTCATGAAATTCAATGAATTCACGGAATTCAAAGAATTCAAAGAGTTTAAGGAATTTATGGAATTCACGGAATTAAGTGAATTCCTTAAATTTCTTGAATTCAGTGAATTCCTTGAAGTTCGTGGATTCCTTGAATTCCGGAAATTCATTGAATTCTGTGAATTCCCTGAACACGAGGAATTCCTTAAACTCCATGAATTCCTGGAATACTTCGAATTCCTGGAATACTTCGAATTCCTCGAATTCCATAAGTTCCGTGAATTCCTTAAATTCCATAAATTCCGTGAATTTCATAAATTCAGTGAATTCTATAAGTTCTGTGAATTCTATCAATTTTGTGAATCCCATGAATTCCGTGAATTCAGTAAATCTCATGAATTCTGTGAATTCCGTGAATTCTGCGAATTCCTTAAATTCCATTAATTCGGTGAATACAGTGAATTCCGTGAATTCCATGAATTCCGTACATTCCTTGGATTCCTTGAATATCGTGAATTCCATAAATTTCGTGCATTGCTTAAATTCCATGAATTCCGCAAATTCTGTGAATTCCATGAATTTCTTGAATTCCATGAATTTCGTGAATTCCATCAATTACGTTACTTCCTTGTGCACTTATGAACGTTAAAATACATGTATTGGAATGCTCAACGGTGACTTCACGATTAACAACACTTCAATACATGTATTGCAATTTCGTCACTCTAATACCGTGTTTTCAATTTTACCTTACACTCTCAGCGTAAAAGCAAACTCTTGAAAAGGAGAGATGCAGAAGGAAATACTAAAACGAATGCAGACAGGGTTACTAAATTGAGTTTAAGTTCACTGTAAAAATTCAGCATTGAAAAATTCATATTACAATGATTGACTTAAATTCTTCTAAATTAACTCACTTCTACTTAATTCGATGGATTTTTTTTTAATTTTTCAAAGTTTTTTTTTTATTGATCCTGAGGATCAATTATTGAATAATGATAGGATCTGAAATATTTTGAAATATTTTTTCAAATTCCTTGGCATTTTTAAGATCCTTAAAATATTTCAAAAGATTGAAAAGGGTTTTAAATATTCTAGGTTATTTTGAAAGATTACAAAGAAATTTCTAATGGATTCCAGTAATTGAATGGGATTTCGAAGGATTTGAAATATTTGAGGGAATTGTAAAAGATTCGCAGGCTCTTTCAAGAGCTTCAAAAAGTTTCAAGGGATTTCAAAAGATAAAAAAGGATTTGAAATATTTTAGAAAATTTTGAAAGATTCCTAGAACTTTGTTTATTCATTTCAATATTTTATAGGAATTTCAAAGACTTTGAACTACTTTAGGGTATTTTGAGAGATTCCAACGCATTTCCGAAAAATTTAAACAATTTCAAAGGAATTTCCGATAGTTTTAATAATTTTGAGGGGTTAAGATCAATTTTGCATGCTATTTTAAAGAATTTTGTAAGATACAGAAGTATTTTTAAGGACCGGTAAGATTATAGGATATTTCAAAAGATTCCAAGGGTTTTCATAAAGTTGACACATAATTTCGAATAATCATATTATTATATTTACAAAGCAAAGCAATTTTATTTCTACCTAATTTTTAGTCTTTAAGCTATAATAATCAAGAATTAATCCATCTTAATTTGAAAAAATTAGTTAAAATCTTTCTCATTCAATAAATGAAAAATAAAAATATTTTTTTACATCTATTATATATATTCTATAATACTACTTCTCATTGGTAAAAATGTAATTGCATTATTTTACTCAAGAATTAAGAATTCTTAGCGTGATTACTTTTAGAAGTTCTGATTTTAATGGTAATGAACCTAATGTTCACAAAAAAAGTCATTTAGCAGTTGATTTTGCTGAAAAAATTAATCTATCTACTAATACTTTTCTTTGCAGAATTAGCTCGACGACATAAAGAAGATGCAATTCATCCTCTTCCAATTCAACTTAACGTTCGTCATCTAGAACGTTTCTTATCTCAAGGTACGCCTGAACTTTTACCAGCAGACACTTACAGGGTAGGAACACATAAGGAAATGGATCACGAATACGTCATTGGAATATTCCTAGCTGGGCACTTGTTTCCATTCATGGCTCCTAGAGCGGATCTTCATCATAAGTTTGGAAAAGTTAAAATACGCATAAATGGCAACAATGCCAATGAGATTGAACCAATTTTGGATGGGGATCGTCTGAATAGTCTGTTCTGCAAGCCATTTGGACCAGAAAACATTCGTCATGCTGATATACACGAACAATGACGTGGCATCACCGTTTGAAGAAATAACTCTGTTCCTATTATTTGAAGAAAGGTTGTGACTCCTTATCTAGCTTTCTAGGAGGAAACTCAAATTTATTGAGATAAATATAATTATTTAATACTAAAATTCTTATCGTTATTGTTATGTAATAAGTTATGAAGTTTGTTGTGCTCTTTGGCATTCAAGGCGAGTGAAGTACTGGAGAATAAACAGATAGATTGCATGATTTACTTATTTTTTATTTTGTAATAATAATTAATGAAAACTGCTTTTTTCACTGTTTTCTTCTTTTGTCCATTATGTCTTAACGTACATGATACCTATAAAGAAGTATTAAATAAAAATATTGATGTCTTGGTATACATAACAATAGCACCAGCCATCCAAACTAGGTTTGTTTGATCGAACGTTGGATGTGCGCGACAATGACAGATGTCTGGCATAACAGAGTATTTCTAATGAATTCCAGACTTGGGGCAAGCCCCAACAAAACTCTACAAACAATTTTTTTGTATTGTTCGAATGGGGGAATCATTTGATTATTTTCAGGTCAGAGCAATGATGGTGTGCTTATAATTAATGACAGATAATTATATTTTGAAGCCCCGTTTGTGTATCATCATGATTTAAATTATTTGTTTGAAAATAGAAAAACTGGTGTGGTCCTTGTCAGCGCCACTTTTTAAAATGGGGCAAAATAGGACGATTTCTGCACATGGTTCTTTATTTTACTGAAATCGATTCTTCGAATTGATAAATAGGTATTTAAATTGAGTAATTTATCTATGTGTGAATCGAGTAATTTAAGTTTCTTTGAGTAGAAGAAATATTTTTTCCAGATAAATAATGACGATTCATTAAGGTGAAAAAAATATTTATCCGATTCTAAGTTCCACCATTCTGCTACTTTCCTAGACTTAATTGTACTTGTAGAACAATTTTTCTCATTTCATGTAATCAGGGCCCTTCGCAGAAAATCCGTGGTATGCACTAACTGACGTTTGGTACCGCAGCTTGTACGGATAAACCAGAACGGTCTTAGTACAAAATAATTTTTTTTACAATAAACTGATACTGCATTATTTGTTTGAATCAATTGTTTATAACGGAACATTAAATTTTGAATATATTTTTTATGTTGTTTGAATCTGTCTTCAATAAATATAATAAACAGCGAATTTATATAAATAATTTGTTCATAGATAAAAAAATCATATTGTTGCAATTTCTAATTTTTCCGCCATATTTGTTTATATATTGTTGAAACTAAAAATAAATGATGAAATAGGCTTTAACTGTTCTGTTACAAATTGAATTCAGATTATTTAAAAAAAGAAATTTCCAAATTCGCCAGGAATTAGGAGTGGTTTTGACTGGGTCTGAACGCAATGTAATCGGAAGGCATGATAGGTACGCGTCAGCGCAACGTGGTGCAGTGAACGAGTGGTTTCAGACGTACTTAGTCAGACACCCCATAATGCGTTCGACCACGGCCGGCTGTTTCTACTGAATACATATGGCACATCAGCGCATATTGGTCCAGAAATGGATTTTTGCATACAAGTTCGTCCACAGGATGCATTTCTTAACCAATTTAAGTTTTTTCAGAAATACTCTCCACTAAATTCCTCACAAACGTAAGGTAGCTAGGTAATTTTTTAATTTGTTTTTGTGTTTAAAAATACTTTCATATATACAGCGGCAAATTGATTCATATCAACGATACGATTTTTGAATTTTTGTAAGCAATTTATTTAATCAAATTTATCAAAATACTAGTTTGTTCAAGAAAAAAAGTATGAAGTATATAGTATAAAATTGAATATTGAGATGAAAATAATTCATTAAATGATGATTTTTCATGAAAAACAATTTTAATTTGATATTGTTTAATATTTATACAATTTCTTTAAAAAAATTGGTTTAATCATGTCTATTACGAGAAAACTTATACCACTATTGAATTCTACGAAAAAAATTAAATAGAAACCATGTAATTTTTAATTGATTTATACTAAAGAAGAAATGGGATTGAGAACAAAATGGTCTAAGACATGAACTCTATGTACATTTTTCGGTGGAATTGAATGGTGCTACTAGTTCGTTGTCAACAGACATCATTAAACAAACTTTTCAAACAAAAATTGTTTGAACAATCGACAATCGACATTGTTTTAAATGGAAAATCATTTTTTAATGAAATATTCTTATTTCAACATTAACTTTTCTGGTATGCCAATTAGTTTGCGTATGAAATTTAATAGGTTGAAAAATTGTTTATATTTTGGCAAGAGTTTTCAAATTTTTAAATTAGATTAAAAAATTAGGGTATTTTCTAAATTTAAATCAAAATTTGTTTTCAAAGTCTTAGAAATGTTTGTCAAAGTGTATGGTAAATGACAAAAAGTCTTGCTATTTATCCTGATGGAATTTTTAAATACGACGAAAATTTGAAAAGTTATATGCTTTTTATTATTTCGAAAATTTTGGAAAAATTGACAAATCTAGTTTTCTCATAGATTGCGAAATTCCAATATATTTCGAAAGAATATCAATAAAATTTTTAGTCAGTCCAAAATTAAAAAACTTGGCTTGTGATTCTTAGTAGATTCCAATAATATATACAGATTATACTAATCGTATTTTTCGAATGGACACAAATTTAAAAAGTTCTAGTTAGTTAATAATCAAGTAGATTGCCTATATTGCTTAAGACGCATTTAAATGATTTCCAGTAATTATGGCTTAATGTCTCTGTCTACTAAATTTAAAAAAAAAATACGTTTTTTCATTAACATTGTGTCGAAAAATATACAAAAATTTTATATTTCATTTCATTTTCCCTCCATCATTTTATTTTTCAAAGAGAAGCATCTATATAACAAAATTGTCGAGTGCGTTAATGCCTTATATCAGCATTCTTCAACTAAAACAGGCCGCAAATTTTCGAAATTTAAAATAATCACACGATTCGCCTTCACAGGACTTTAAGCTATATCCCTACTTCCACAATATTGATCAAAAATCCTCCAGATTCAGCCCTGGCACATTGAATGAATTTCACCTAAGCGGCCTTAAACTAGAAAAAAGAGAATTTTGAAATTGAAAAATAATCACACCTCTTACCTTTACGGGATTCTGACCCAAATCACCAGCACAAAGAAACCACTTCTGTCATATATAACGAACTCGATCTCAGCAACTTCCAACTAAAACAGCTAAAGAAATAAAAATATTATAATTCCACTGAAATAATAAATCAGAAACACAACAAAAAATTCAAATTTTCTTCTGGTTTAGTTGAATGTACAAGATTTTTTTTCAAGCTTCCAAATATTATTTTGGGATTGGAGATATAATTTAGAATCTTGCGAAGGTAATTGGTGTGATTATTTCTAATTCAAAAATTTAGAGGCTTTTTTACTTAAAGGATGCTGAAATGAGGTTCATTAAATATGACAGGTTTTATATAAAGATATATATATATATATATATATATATATAAATTAATTTGGACTTACGGTTCGGCGACGATAGAAAGTAGACGTGGGTGAGAGCCAGAGCGGGTTTTGGACAGTGTGTGAGATGTAAAGTGTGAGAGGTGATAAAAACTTGTGAAAATGTGAAGAAAGTTGCTTGTGTCCAGTGGAAGTGAATGCGAGAAAGGAGGTGAAGCAGCGGAGATGAAAAGTGACTGGAAAAAAGTGCCACGTGCAAAAGCAAGGTTAGGGCCGGACCGGAATGACGCAGGAAAAGGACGCGGTGCCAGCGCCGCCTAGTGGTGGAGTAGAAAAGGTGAGGGAGTGAGGTTGACTAGGGTAGTAGTGTGAAGATCAGCTGAGCTGAGAGAAACAGAGAGTGAGAGAAGTGAGAAAGGAGGAGTCCTAGCGCACGACAGTCAAAAGGAGAAAGGGAAGACGGAGAAGGCGGTAGAGAGAGCCTGGAATGCAGTGAAGGAGCTGGAAAAGCAGCAGGAAAAATTCTTGGCATACCTGAAGTTAGATTGGGAGTTGGAGAAGGCGCAAATAAGAGGTGAACAGGTGATAGATATTAGATAGGAGAAGCTTCAAGGAAACTCTGCAGAAAATGGTAGCGAAGTTCGAGCAACTCAGCGCGAGGTGTGAGGCAGATAAGAGCAAGAAAGGAAAGAGAGAAGTGAGAAAAATAGGATACCAAACAGAAGGAGAGTACAGAACGTGGACAGGCCAGCCGAAGAAGCTTACAGAGGAAAATTGGTTGAAAGAGAGGGAAGAGAGAGCGGAAAGAAGAAGGAATTTAAAAGTGCTGGGATTGGGGTAGGTAGATAATGAACTGACTAACGAGGTGGGACTCTTGGCCGCATATACGGAAATTCTGGAAAAAGTGGAAAGTTCAAAGAAAATTGACGGTGGGATGCAGCTCCAGTTGAAGACATGGGAGAACAAAAGGGACGTATTTAACGCCAAAGGAAAATCGAAAGGCTCGGGTCTCTGGATGGAAGAGGACTCAACTGAAAGGGAGAAGGAAATCCAGGAGTGGTCGTGAGAAAGGAGAAGAAAATTATGGGAAAGGCGGAGGAGTAAATAGACTTGAGATTTATGAAGAAGAGAGTAGGGGAGACGATCTGGCAGTGGAGAGAGTAGGAAGGAGAGATGATAGTGACCGGTAGAATAACAAAGAAGACAGAAGAACAAGATAGGAGGAGGAACAACGCGGCAGAGCATGGTAGAGGAGGAAGAAAAGTGAGTGAAAAGCAATGATGGGGGACAGTGATAGTGAGAAGGAAAAGTGCTAGGACACAAAGTATGAAAAAAGGACGTGTTTAGAGACGCTAAGGAGAATGGAAGAAGGATAATATTTTTGGAAAGCACATTGCTGTTTGTGAGTATGTGTATAGTTATGTTGTATGGTAGAGCAAGATGAGTTTCTGGATAAGAAGAACTGTCAAATGGAAGATTAGCGTGCGTAAGGGTTGATGCTAGGTTACCGCGTTGGTTACAGTTTTGTTGTTTTATGATTTTGTTCTTTGTTATAATGCTGTTCTTGGCTGTTTTAAGAAAGGAAGTGAGAGTGAAAGCAGAGAAAGGGAAAGTGTGGCTAGGAGCTAGATCACTGCGACTGTGCGAAGGACAGGTGTCAATACATACAATAAGGTTGAGTTTAGGTTTTAATAGCAGAAGCGTAAAGGAGAGTAGCGGTAAAGTGATAGTGTGGGGTAAAGGGCCGCTGGGCCGCCATGGAATAGGCGATAGGGCTTCCATTTCTTCTTAATATTGCTAAGGATAGGAGTAGACAAATAATTTAAGTTAGGCTTAAATTCGAGGAGATTATGTAAAACTTGTAATTGTTTTTTGAAGACTCTCAAACCAGTAACAGGGAGAGAGTATAATAATAAATACAATAAAAATAATTACATATTTATTTATTTGAAAGACTGTCATGAGGGAAACCGCTGGATCTCACCGGGAGCGGGGTCTTGTGCATTTTGAGAATACGGAGTGACCCAAGGACGACCGCCTTCAGCAATTTTCCCGTAAGTGTCTTAGCATATTGCTAACACGCAGGGATGCTTTTCAGACCATTAACAGGATAAGTTTAACAGAATATCCCGAGTGTACGCATAGAAACTCTCTTATAAGGTCTTCAAACCTCTCTTTTCATTTTCCTTGGCTGTGATGTTCTTGTCGGCTGGTGGTAAAAATTCGATAAAGAACACGGTTTTTTTTTCGAAGTCAAGGAGAACTGTCAGCCCTCGAGTGCATTATAGAGACAATTGTCGAAGATATGAAGTTCCATATATGCGGCACTTCTCATTTTCGAAAATTCACTTTATTTCTCTAGGAGCGTTTGACGAAACGGTATCAGGGCTAGTGCCATACAATTTCAAAAAATGTTTGGAATTCTATAACACTTCTACAATACAAGCGTGAGGTTTTCAACTTACACGGTATTGTAACGACGAAACTGCAATATGTTACATGTGTTGTAAGTGTTGTAATTCGTGGAGTCACCGACGAGCATTGCAATACATGTATTGTAGCGCGAACACTAAAATATATTGTAAAGTTCCAATACATCATTTATTGTAGCGTTACCTCACGTTTCGGAAATGAACTTTTCATACATTAATTAAAAGTTTTTATCAGAAATTGCTTACAATGCTTAAGTCATAGAGATGGTGATGAAGCACTCTTAGTGTCGCATTGTGCCTTTGGATGTACGTCGTTTCCGTATGTGTTGGACAACTAGATAATATGTGTCCTATAGGTGCTCCGGGTGTACATGACACGCTCTGCAGCTATCATCGAAATTTCTTAGCTCAAAATGTGGCGAAAGTATGCTTAAGTGGAAATGGCACCCTCTTCACACACTAAACTGAAACCCTCCATTCTCGACTTCAATCCGGGTGATTTGAGGGAAGCAAACGTTAGCTCATATGATATCGACTGATCCATTATATTTGTGTGGAAATACCGCGCATCCTTTTGTTGAGGAGCTGTTCGCAGAAGTTGTTCTCCTGAGCTTTCTTGAGCTGGGTCTTCAGGAGTGAGTACTCGAGATGGCTAATGTTTTATTCATTTTGCTCGCTCCTGATTTTAAAGTCAAGGCTAAGTGTTTTAGAAACTTCCTCCACTGATTTATACAGAAACGCTCCTTTACTCACTTCTTCGTACTTTCTGATCATTTCAAGAAGAGGGTCTCGTTCATTTGCGACTATATGTACTGTCTCCAGAATAATTCTCTCTGGGACACGCAAATACAAAATAAACATGTAGAGGGCACATTAAAATTTTTTCGGAAGAGCATCTTCAGGAGTGTACCTGCAGTCTACATTTTCTGCAATTACAAGAAAAGTGGTCCAGAAAAATGTTACAGGGATAAGTGCACTGAAGTAAAAATACTAGTTTGAAGAAAACAAGGGAAACATTCAAGCAGATTAGAGCTATAATCAATAACTTGAAGAATGGTGAGGCTAGTGGTGTGGATGGTATTAACACTTACATGCTTAAGAGCGGTGGTTACTACTTTTATGTGAAGCTGAGCGAGTTGATGAATATTTGTGCTGAGAATAGGAAAGTCTCGTGTGATTTGAGAAAGGCGATTATCGTTCCAATCTACAATGGTAAGGATTATTAAGGTAACTGCAATATTTATAGAACTATCAGCCTAATAAGTTCCTTTGGCAAGATATTTTCAAAAGTACTTATTTCTAAGTTCATGGAAATATCAGAAGGAAAGATCTGGAAAGTCTGATATCAATGTGCATTTATGCCAAAAAGATCATGAGCGGATTAGATATTTAGCTCGAGACAGAGCACAGAAAAAAAGGTTTTCTGTGTATTCATTGATCTTGAAAAGACTTTGATAAGGAGGACAGAACTGATGTTTTGGAAGCTTTAAAAGAGTATGGAGTTAATGATTGACTCCTTGCAGTAATAAAATCACTATATGAAGGTAGTACAGCGAGTATAAGCGTAAATGGACAACCGATTGATTGGTTTAGTATTAGGCAGACTATTAGGAAGGATGTTGATCTATCCTCCTAGCCATTTATCATATTCATGGACAAATGCCTAAGAATGGCTTGAAGTGAAGTAAAGTGAAGGTGCGTGAGTTAGCATTTGCGAATAATAAGATTATTCTGGAACAATCAAACAATGATTCGCAGAGAATATTGAGCAGACTGAATATTGGCATAAAGAACATGGGTCTTAAGAACATTCATGAAACATAACTTATTGTTCTTACAAGAAGAGGTGAGAACACAGTGTGCAACATTGATTTAGACGAAGTCAGGATCCGACAAAATGATAATAAAGTATATCCTGGGAACTTATTCAACTAGTGACGGAATGATAGATAAAGAGATAAAGCCACACGAGTTATAGGAATCATAAATGCCGCTTGTTGATTTAGAGGTAATCTAATCATTCGTTGGTATCCATCTTTTCGAGAGAAGAAGCATTTATTGGGGGTTTTATTGAAGACTCTCATCCATATGTTTGTTTTTTGAGACAAATTTACGGGATCTATGTGGTTCCCACAAGCAGCTAGGGATCTAATGTGTCCATCTCCATAGACTCCCGCTTGTGAGTTTAAGGCAATTTACATTGGGAGTTTTTCCGGCATCTCAGGACACCATATGAGGCACCATACTTTGGTAACATTCATACCTTGACATGGTAGTTAACCTCTTGGCTTAAGAAGCTATTTTGGGAGTCGAGAGCCGCCCGACATTCGCTGGTTAGTCGAATTCACACTAATACTCCCACCTCGCTAACCACGAACTTCGACTCATCAAGGGTTAACCTTGCTGCGGCTTCCAGGTAGTCGCTACCCGTGAGAGTTCCTAGGCCTCCTCACCACGGCCAGGTCTGAACTGACCTTCTCCTGGGGCAGGGAATTTCAATTCCCCACCATGAGGCGTGGTCAAATTCACGCGTCTCATAGAGAAGGTCCTGCAGACTTATTAGTCAGTTTTAGTGTTGATGATCATGATCAGCGACCCATATTGGAGTGGTGTTGTGGAATAACCATGTTGTTTGAATTAGCATCACGCGATTTTCTAATTAAACTGAAATCTATCACCTCTTCTATACATCCCTTACTTACCCGTATCATGTAAATTCCTTGATCCCAGTATTATAACGAGGCCAGAACCGAAAGACATGTTTCCTCAACTCTCGAACTTTAATATTAACTTTCTCACAAAGATTCCCTTTTCTCATAAACAACCCTTGGGCAAATTTTCGTTTGCATTGAATGGAGTATTGCGTCAAGTTCTACAATCATGTTAGTACAAACGGAGTACGCACATAATTAAAACACTGGCACAACAGATCTATCGAAGAATACAAAATGAATAACTTGACGAATTATAAATTAGGCATCCAAAGACCTAAATTGTTCAAACCGCATTACGAGGACGAGCCCTGAGTGCATCGCGCTATATTATTTTTGTAAAGTGTGAAGTTCTCTCGATTGAATTTAAACAGGCAGACAGGCGAGCCTAGGAGTCGATCATTTCGACTCACTAATCGCACGCAACTAAATATTTACTTCCGCGGTGGGTGTTGTAATTTAATAGCTGGAATTTCGTTTTCATTTCTAGAACTTTTCAGCTGTAAAATTTTCACTGGAATTCCTAGGAGTCAATATTAACTTTCAAAATCAATAAATTTTCTAGAATTAAAGTTCTGAGATCACCTGCTGAATTAGAACATAAAAAATGGTTATCTGAAAATAATTGTCCACAGGGGAGGTGGAAGCAATAACTCTACTGATATATCCACAGTCTAAACAGAGTTTCATTTACTGGAAATTAAGAGTTCAGTAGCAGCTCAAAATTGTACGTAAATTAGTGTTACGCACTCACGAAGTTTAAATGGCGCATTAATTAATTGAATAGACCTGACAGTCCAAGATAACCATCAGGAAATTCCTTGCGTTCCTCCATGGAAATTGTATTAATATTAAAAACGATGCCGTCTTCTTTTCGTATGTTTAATAATTTTATCCGGTGTGTAGATAAGTCATATACTCCATGAAAAATATTCAGATGGTCCAAAATTCCAATGATTTCATGACTAGACTCAAATAAGACTGTTACAAGTCGTTCGTTTGGTTCGATGAGGCGAAAGTCTCCTCTCGGGTATTGTTTCGTTAGAAAATTGTAAGTGTCAGGATAAACTAAGGTTTGTAGATATACTGGCTGATGCTCGTGCGAAATAGGCGGACCACCAGAAGGATTTATGAAGGACAGAACGCAAGATCTTCTATCAGGGGAAGGAGATCGAGATTTTGCACTACTTGGGCTGCCAGGAGAAGAATTTCGTCCGCCAGGATTACGTGAGCTTGAGGCACCAGCGTGGCCGGACTGCAAACTAAATTCTGTACGAGAAAATAGAAATTGATGAATTGCAATGCTTAAAATATATTTTTGGCCCCCTTCTTCTAAAAGTTAGAATTTTCATGCTTATAAGGCAAGCAGAATATTATAAATTCCAGGCCCAAAGTGATAAGTTAGTAGTGATATAATAAAATTATTATAAATCACCGATAAATTACAAGAAATTAACAAAATTTTTGGAAGCTATGAATTTCCGGAAAGTTTCAGTAAATTTTAAATTCACCAGGAATTTGAGAAAAAAATCCAGCACCAAAAAAAATAATCATAACCGGGCCAAGTCCATTTGGGATATTTCTTCTATTGTCATGAACTACAAGTTAAAGAAAATTTTACAATATCCATCGAGACCTTTCTTCAGTGCAAATGGTACAAGGCTCTTCTGAAAATGTTTTTATTCCTTCCGGAAGTCTCTGGATACCTTAAATTTTCAGTCGGTTATGAATTGCAGGAAACTTTTTCAATTTTCCGCAATTTATGGTATTCAAAAATTTCCAGGTTGCAAAATTTTGCAACGATTACTGGAAAAAATTTCCGAGAACAAAGAAAATATTGAGTGAAAGACTGCAAAATAACTAAAGGTCGCATAACACGTAAATATTCAGATAGAAGTTAATATAATTGATAAAACTTTGGATGAATGTTGAGAAAAATTCCATATCAACAGGGAAACTATACGAATTCCTATTTGTATAACACATACACTCCGTATTCCAATGGAATATGTGAATTCAGGTACATTCCTACTCTTTACGGACGAACTCGAATAGAATTTGGAAAAAAATCAGCAATCGAGATAGGATTTCGATTCAATCAAGCAAGTTGTAATTCCCGGAAAGCTTTCAAATACACGTAAAATTATATATAGGTATTCGTACTCATATAAGTCACACACGATTGTAAGCCGCATCCCGATTTGAGAAGCTCGAAATAGTGAACAAACATTTATAAGTTGCATACGATTATAAGCGGCACCCCAATTTTCAATCTCCAAAAAAAAAAAACGAAAAAAAGGTGCGACTTATATGCGTGTAAATATAGTATATTATATTATTACATTCACCAATGGAATTAAAGATGGCCACCAAGTTGAAGACAAAAGTACAAACGATCTTCATTTTTTCAAGTAGAGGGATAATCGATTACTGTTTAACAATGAAGAATATAGCTAGCAGTATAACTAATGAATTTTCAAGTGCTTTATCAAGTTATATATACTATAGTCGTTATCTCATGGATTATAGGCGTCAAGATTTTCTCGGTAGATATTTATGTTTTAATACATCAGTTTTAAGGATAGAGATTTAGCAACCACGTTCTAAATGCTTGCAGGAATCGATTTACATAAGCGATATAACTCTTTTTGTAATTTAAAACATCTCTGCAAATCTTGGTAGTCGAATTAAATTTGGACACGTTTCTCCATATCTCTGAAGGCAAATAATGTAGATATCGTTCATACGTGGAGGAAAGATCTTGGTTTAACAAAGGATAAATTACTCATTTTTTGGGAGTGATCTTGCAAACTATGACTAATAGGTTAAGAATATGAAGAGGCAAACGTAATCTAGAATTTATTTTATACCAATACGCACAATACTATCAAGATGCAGCTTTTTAGAAAATTGCGCTTTGCAAAAATTAAGAAGAGGCCAATTGTACTAGAAACTAGTGGCGAGCGATTCAGATACCTTCTTTGGTTGGAAAGAGAACTACCAAGTTTTGTACCTGCGATAATGTCCTCTCCTCTGCTCTCCTCTTCTCTCCTGTCCAACATGTGACAAACCTGATACTTATTTTAGACACGATTTTGTACTCATGGTACATTTTTCGCATCCAGTTGATAGTTGGGTGCATAACTTGAATAATGAATAATTCAAACTTTGTTTGGTGGAAGGCATGTCCTCGAAAAAGTTCAAGGCGATGAATGAATTGGGAACGGTAAAGATATAAGTGATCTCAAGGAAAAAGAATTGTTCCAAATAATGAGATCAAAGAAGCCATATATTTCATGGGTGCATGCAACAAAGAAAAATAATATGGAACCGATCATTACCTCTTTGTTTCAAAAATTAACTCAGTTCAATAATGGAGAAGAAAGAGAAATAAAAAGGCGCAATAGAGGCACATCAAAATAAGGAATTGGCAGAAGCCAGAAGTGCCAATAGAATTTCGTAATAAGATCAACAAAACCTTTCATAGGACAAACTGGGAGACTCAAGCCAGCAATAAAAATGCAGAGGGCGCATGGACAATAATACAGGATTGCATGAGCATAAGTGCATACGAAGTGTGTGGTACTATAGCGATAAGAAGAGTGATTGGAGATGCTAGGTGGAATGATTATAGGAATAAGAACAGAAAAGTAAAAAGACACCCGGGTGGAAAAACTATTAATAGTAACTGCTCCGCAGTGGGAGTCTGTAACCCATACGTGGCGCGTCCCCGGGTGGCCCTGTACCGAGGGTTTCTGCTGAATACGGTTACACTACTCAATAAGCAGTCGCAGGCAAGGGTTCAGGGATGGTCCCGAAGGAAGAACCTCCAAGCCAAGGCGTTAATCCACCGGACCGAAGGCTGCGTGGCACCAGGGATGTGGCGTTCCAAAAGGTATCTCTAGGATACCAGGTCGCCTTCTAGAGTACACAGACCTTACCCCCGCATGCGGGGCTCTGCGGGGGTGGACTTTTACTTCCCTAGCTACTCGTGGGAATTCTGAAGGAGAACAATACAAATTTAAACAGGAGTATATGTGAGAAGTTGAAAGGAGAGCTGGACGTTGTGGAGAAGCTTGACTTGAGTTAAAAGACTCATGCCAAGCTTGATATCATGGATTCGTACGAGAATATGGAGGAAGGTCGGAAACTCATGGATGACCTCGAAGATGTGCTGGAGGAGAAACAGAAATTCTGTAACTGCAAACGCAACATGTTCATGCCCACTAGGGATGGACTAGGAAAGGCGCGGCGTGTTGTGGTGCAGTTGGGAGTGACATTGCGGTCCATCGACTGTTATTACCAGGATGCGATCAAATAGGTCGGAAAGGAGGTAGGTAAAAAGTACCTCAAAAAGGCGAAGGCGAAAAAAGACACGAGTCAAAACGGGACTCAAAATGAAGAAGCCGTAAAAACTCCCACTCCCCATCAGCGGAAGCGAGAGAGGGAGCCCACTCTGCTTCCCGTAGAGGCTGGCTCCTCAAAACAAAAGACGAAGAAGCCGAGGACCCGCAATACCATTGTGGCGTCTTCGACCCTAAAGAGTGAGGATGTGGAGGGGATCACTTCCACACCCACACCCACTGATTATTTTAAAGATGTGGTTAATTTTCTCGTGTGTAAATGATTCAATAAAACTCGTTACAATAACTCGTTTTTATTTTAACATGATGAAGGTACAAAGATTCGTTCTACCGGATATTCCCGAAAACTCCATATTGAATATATAAAAAAAAAGAATATGAAAAAATGTAAAGCACTCGCACGAAGCTAAGTTCAGCATGCTGAAAAGATAAGAAAATAAATCTTTGCTCGCATTGCACTGTCTGCGTGGCGGTAGAACTGAAAAATTTAACTGAAAACGTACATAGCTGCCCACCTTGAAAGTTCGCAGGCTTTCAATAAAAAACCTTAGGATTAAGTAAATAAACAAGATTTGAAATATAAAACACAAGATTGTACATTGATTCACAAAAGAAACATCAAAACCTAGTCAACCTCACAAGGAAGAACACAAATCGTAGGTAGAGATCGCTTAAACATCTTTCCATTAGCTACTCTTACTGATACTACCCTTGTTAAATTATCATTACCAGACTGCACCTCGACAATTCTACCAGTTGTACACATAAGAGGCGATGTGTTGTCCTCCTTTAGCAGGACCAAAAGCCCAGGTTTTAGTTGATCTGGCAAGATTCTCTTCCACTTTGATCGTTGCTGGAGTTGAGTAAGGTACTCCTTTGACCATCTGTCCCAAAATCTTTCCTTCATTTGAATCAAAAGTCCATATCTAGTAGTCCTCTTCTGCGGAATGTCTTTATAATCAGGCTCAGGGAGAGCAATTAAAGGCTCGCCAATAATAGAATGCCCGGGTGTCAAAGGCTCGAAGTCGTTCAGGTCATTTGATAAAGGGCACAATGGTCGTGAATTTAAAACAGCTTCAATCTCAGCTGCAATGGTAGATAATTCCTCAAAAGTGAGAGAGGTCAATCCAATAACCTTTGTCAAGTGAGTTTTAGCTGATTTAACAGCTGCTTCCCGCAAGCCTCCGAAGTGAGGCGTTAGAGGTGCAATGAAACTCCACTTGATAGACTCAGATGCAAGGAAGTTTCCGATTTCATGATGAGCCTCAGAAGTTGAAAGAGACTTGTAGATAGCCTTCAACTCATTATTGGCTCCGACGAAATTTGTTCCATTATCGGTAAAAATGTGCTCACTCCTTCCACGTCTGGCTATAAATCTTTTAAGGGCGTTTAAAAAAGCCGGAGTACTCACGGCAGATACAACCTCTAGGTGTACTGCCTTAGTGGCAAAGCAGACAAAGACTGAAAAATATGCCTTTCCTGTTACATTCCGAGAAATTTTGATGATAAAAGGTCCAGCGAAGTCAATCCCACATTTGAAAAATGGTCTTGCTGGTGTAACTCTTTCAGATGGTAAATCTCCCATCAGCTGGTGTAGACTCGTTGGATTAACTTTAAAGCAAACTAGACATTTTCGAAGTAGACCGTTAATAGTTCTTTATCCATCGACAATCCTTCTGCCTTACAAGATGGTGGTCTTTAGGCAAAATAGCCGGATGCCTCTGAGTTTCAGGAATATCGGCATGACGCAGCCTTCCACCAACCTTGATAATACCTTTATCCAAAAACGGATGAAGAGAGAGAAGTTTGCTACGTGAATCCAATGACTTTCCGTTCTGGAGACATCTAAACTCAGATGAAAAGGCTTGTTTTTGGCAGATCCTTATTAAAGAATTCGTGGCTTTTTCAAGTTCGACGACAGTTAGGAAATCGATCAGTTTTCCATTAGGTTGCAAACAATTATGCTTGAAGCGTAGCATATAAGCAACTATTCGCTTTAATTTCCCTAACGAAGAGAAATTCTCGATCAATTTGAAGTTAGACATTGTAGAGGGTAAAGACACATTTTTCTTTCTTTCAGGTACATCGGATGGCGTAACGAAATCTTCAATAGCCCATTTATCCTCCTTCTCCGCTAGCCAAGTTGGTCCATTCCACCATAGCTTCAAATTCTTTAGTTGCTGCGGATCTGTACCACGTGACAAAATATCCGCTGGGTTGTCCTTAGATCGTACATGATTCCAATTCGCATCAGGAACAATCCTTTGTATTTCACCGACCCGATTAGCAACAAAGGTGTTCCACTGACCCGAATAGCTACTGATCCATGCTAAAACGATTGTGGAATCAGTCCACAAATAAGTTTTTTCTATCGGGAGCTTGAGAGACTGCATAACTGATTGATATAGTTTTGCGAGAAGATTCGCTTCACATAATTCTAGTTTTGCAAGAGTTATCTTACTGAGTGGCGCTACTTTAGATTTAGCGCAGACAAGCTTCTGATGCGTCACAAAATCCGTGAATTTGTATCTCAATTGGGGTCTCTGTTAAAGCAAATCGTGGTATCTTTAATTGAACTAGCTGAGGAATCTGTCTTTGATAAAAAATCCAACTAGTGTAAATTTCTTGAGGAATAGCTTCATCCCAGCCAACTCCACATTGCCACAAGTTTTGCATAATAATTTTAGACTTTATTATGAGAGGTGCGATTAATCCAAGCGGATCAAAGATTCGAGCTATTGCTGACAATATCGATCGCTTGGTAACAACCAATGTTTCTTCAGGGAGATCCATTTTCGAAGCTCAAATTGAGCTGATAGAAGTATGAATTCCACCTCCATCTTTGACTTCATGGCAGCTTCGATAGTTGATCCTCCAGATATAAAATCATCGACTTAGAAATCGTCGCAAATACTTTGAGCAGCTTCCGGAAAGTCAGCGCGATATTCATAAGCCAACTGCATGAGGCATCTAGTAGCCAGGAATGCAGATGGACCCAATCCGGAAGTTAGACGACTGAAGCGATATGATTTGAGAGGTTGATTTGGGCTTTCTCTCCAAAGAATCCATTGTAGATCCTGATCATCTTCATCCAGCTGCACCTGTGGATACATTTTCCAAATGTCTGCCGTAATGGCGTATCGGTGTTGGCGAAATCGAATTAAGATGGAAAATAAGCTTTGCTGAATTGTTGGACCTGTCTCAAGTATTTCATTCAGCGAAATTCCCGACTCTGTTTTAGCAGAAGCATCATATACTACACGAAGTTTAGTTGAAGTGCTCGTTTCCTTAATTACTCCATGATGCGGGAGATAGTTGACAAATTTGTCCGGTTCTTCAGTCGGTGCTGGAATAAGATGTCGTAGTTTCAAGTGCTCCTTAATATCGGCACTGTAACGCGCGTGCAGATCAGGATTCTTGAGAAGCTTTCATTCCACGGATAAAAATCTCCTTTCAGCTATATGCTTGGATTCTCCAAGTAATGAGACGTCAGCACGGAATGGAAGTTTTGCAATAAAACGACCATCCTCTGCTCTTCGAAATGTAGCAACAAAGTGATCTTCACAGCGCTGCTCCTCCTTAGTTAAATGTAATTTTGTAGGGCATTCCTCAATGGACCAAAAGCGTTCTATTTGTTTTTCGATATTGATTCCTGATGAAAAACAACATATAGATGGAAAACTCATAGATTTATCGGATGGAAACCGCAATGGACCAGCAACTACCCATCCGAATTTGGTTTTCTGTAAAATTGGTAAATTCCTACCAAGCTTTATTTACAGAAACTTGAGCAATTCCTGACACAGGCATGTCAATCCTTTGTTTCCGAAGCATCAACAAATCACAAAGCTCAGTGCTTATGTAACTGGATTGCGTTCCAGAATCCAAAAAAGCTCTGCAATGATGAGGTTGACCTTGTTTATCAAAAACGATGATACTAGCTGTTGCAAGCATTCCTTGATCGCTGAAATCTTTTGAGCAGCTTGAGAAAGATACGATAGCTGAAGCTGACGTTGTTTTTTGTTTAGGATTATTTCCGTTGCGAACCGATTCTACTGATGAGGATGAGTTGTGATTTCCTTGCTCATATTGACTCGTGGAGCCCCCAGTAGAATTGTCGAAGTGGAGTAAGGTATGATGCTTCCTGTTACATCGTAGACAATTCCCGGATGAACAATTCTGAAAAGCATGATTATTTCTTAGAAAATTTGTACATAATTTATGTTTCTTAACTTCAGCATATCTATCTGAAGCTGATAACACACAAGATACGCCTTCTTAGAGGAAGTTTTGACATTGAAATGCGAATGAGAAACCTTATTCTTAAACGTGTCAATAGATAGAGATTCCAACATCTTGCATCTCTCATTGAGAAAATCATCTAATTCATACATAGTTGGTAATCCTTCTTTAGAGACGACTTTCGACTCCCACTCCCTCTTTGTAAGATCATCAAGCTTCGAGGTTATTATATAAATTAAAATAGAATCCCAAGATTCCGTTTCTTGACCGAGATTTGTTAGAGATCGAATATTCTTTTGGATGTTTTCCATTAATTCGCGCAACGCGGAACCAGATTCTTTCTGGAGAGGCGGCATTTCGAAAATCGTCTGTAAATGATGTTGAACACGCATTCGCTTATCTTCAAACCTCTTTTTTAATAAATCCCATGCAATGGTATATTTATCATCCGTAATCTCCAATCCATCAATAACATCAGCTGCCGAACCTAACAACGATGATTTTAAATAGAAGAACTTTTGCACCTTACCCAAAACTTGATTTTTATCTACCATTGCACTGAAAACCTCATGAAAAGCTGACCATTTGCCGAAATTATCGTCGAATTTGGGAATATTTATATTTGGTAACTTTAAACCGACTGAAGGATTGATACGCAGGTTTTCCATATTTGGAATTGCGTTTGCATTCATATTGTACGTAGGTTGTTTCATAATTGCATTATTATCCGCATGTTTTCGCAAAAAAACTCGAGCAAGAGAAGTTAAATTATAATAGCTCTCCTCAAAGTCCTTTCTCGCTTTGGACTCATCTTCGTTTTCGCTTAATTCCTCTATTTCTGCTTGCACATCCTGAAATTCATTCCAGCTATCACTTATTTTCTCTAACCTTACTTCTAAATTCATACAGAGTTCAAAACTATCTTCGAAATTGTTCAAGAAATCGCTAAAACCGTCTAAACGCGATTGCAATAATCTGCGATATCTAATTGCTTTCGCTAATTTTTCTTCAGCCATTTTGACACTCTAGGAAAATATTCGGAGAAAATTTTACCTTAATTATACAGATATGGTTTAACGATACTTACAAATGTTTGACGATAAAAATGACAGTTTTCTAATCGAATTAAAAGTATGTTTACGCAAAACAGAAGAGGTGAAGTCAACGTTGATTGCTGTTTGTTGTTTGATGACAAATCGATGACAGCTCGACGACGTAATTCCCCTCTGGGGAAGCTGACGATAGATGACGAAACTCGAAGAGTTGATACTCCAGGATCCTTCCTTACGCAGTTTGGTTCAGTTGGTAAATTGGCGAAGTAATTTCCATCCTTGCCATTATCCTTGAGATGATTGTAAATATATGGTCTACTTTGGCTTTTGATTTACGAAGTGTCCATGGTTTGAAATTACTCTTCGTCCAGGCAATTCGAGACAAAGATAAAGATGGCGATGGCACTTTAGATCATGACAGAAAGTCTCATGTCACCCATGTAGGGTTAAGTCGAGAAATTTTAAGCATTCACACTGATGATTGCTTGAAATGTAATGTCTGTTAGAAAGCACAATGCTTCTCGGTATCGCTATTTATAGAACAAACTTTTAAAATTTGACTATTCGTGTTTCACTGTCTCACTATCGAGCATGTGGCACGAAGAATTAGTTACTTTCTACACTCGCGAATCCGAATAAACCAAGCTCTGCTACCAATGATTATTTTAAAGATGTGGTTAATTTTCTCGTGTGTAAATGATTCAATAAAACTCGTTACAATAACTCGTTTTTATTTTAACATGATGAAGGTACAAAGATTCGTTCTACCGGATATTCCCGAAAACTCCATATTGAATATATAAAAAAAAAGAATATGAAAAAATGTAAAGCACTCGCACGAAGCTAAGTTCAGCATGCTGAAAAGATAAGAAAATAAATCTTTGCTCGCACTGCACTGTCTGCGTGGCGGTAAAATTGAAAAATTTAACTGAAAACGTACACCCACGAAGAAGAAGAAGCTGAAGAGAGCCCGACCCGAGGCGGTCCTGATAAGACCTGCCGAGGGTTCAAGCTATGCAGAGGTCCTCAGGAACCTCAAACAAAAGGTGAAGCCGGACACCCTTGGTGTAAAAATCAGGGGTGACAGAAAGTCTCGAAGGGGAGAGGTCCTTGTGGAGGTGGGGCCGGCCGCGTATGGCAGATCAAAGCTGTCTGCGGCCATCAAGGATGCTGTGGGGAATGGGGGGAACGTGCTTGAGCTCGTTCCCCGCATCGAAGTCGAGGTCCTGGACCTCGACTTGATCACGGATGAGGAAGATGTGGAGGCTGCGGTCCGAAAACATTTCGGAAAAGCAGCAGCGGGAGAGTTGAGA
The DNA here is from genome assembly GCA_932178445.1 of Andricus quercusramuli. Classification (NCBI taxonomy): domain Eukaryota; kingdom Metazoa; phylum Arthropoda; class Insecta; order Hymenoptera; family Cynipidae; genus Andricus; species Andricus quercusramuli. The sequence continues at coordinate 78,657 of CAKNXH010000827.1, read as the reverse complement.
GTGTGCATGACGAAGAATGCCTTCAGAGGTAATTTGAAGGCCTTCGTCGAAATTAAAGAGGACCTGGCAGCAAGACTTCTCCGCACGGGACACCTCAAAGTGGGGTGGGTGTCTTGTCGTGTGCGAAAGAAGACGGAGTCTGTAGCGTGTTTTCGCTGCCTGGGCTTTGGCCATAAGGCGGCGGGATGCAGGGGTCCAGATAGGACCCAGGCCTGCTGGAGGTGCGGCAAAAAGGGCCATAGGGCAGCGGCGTGCGAAAGTACGCCGCAGTGCTACCTCTGCGCCACTAAAGACAAACCCCGGACCGATCATCTGCCGGGGACAATGCAATGCGGGTCGTTCAGGGAGATCGCCTCTGTGAAGAAGCCGGACGAGCGACGCAAATAGCAGATTACAGCCAACCAAGATGCTGAAGGCCGACGAGCCCGTTGTGCGGTACGACCGCACTGCTGAAGACGATGCGCGCATCTTGGTTGGGTGAGAAGTGTTAAAATACCAAGCTGGCTCTACAAGATGGAAGTCGAAGCACGACTTAGTGGCCTTACCCTCATGTCCTTGAAGTGAAGCGATTAGCGGTTCCGAGGACATGAGTTGGCAGGAAGAGGAGGTGAGTTTAGTGGGTATTACCGCTTTTAGGTCGAGTCCCACACTCAGTACCCCACGCTGTGGATTGCCACCTCGGCTATCAGGCAGGCAGGTTATAAATTTGTATTGTTCGTCTCAAACAGGCTTCCCTTCTCCAATACGATGTTCCGGAAGCATTCATAGATTTGTATCCAAGTTCTAGTCAAAACTTTCAGTATTATATCTGAATTTTCAGTGTCACGCTACACGTTGAGCAATTCGTATTTCTCAAAACACGATTTTTTTAAATGGCTGACGATTCCGTCAAAACCACTCGACCGATTAGCCTCAAATTTGGAGGATATATTCAGCAGATGTTTGGCTATAGCCAAAACTGAAATAAATAAGATATAATGATTTTCGAATTTTTAGCAAGTCAAAAAATACCCCCCAAAAAGTCCAAATTCGCAAACAAAATTTCAAATGGGCGCCATTTTGTCAATTTTTAAAATTTTTTATTTACTCTAGTCTCGGCTATAGCGGTGCTCGTATATTTTAAGAATCTCTTGGTTTTTTTTTGCCTTATATCACCTGGAGCAGCTAAATCATGTCAGCTTAAAAAAAAAGCAAAATAAAGTAAACTTTAATTTCACAATTTATGTTGATTGTACTGATAACTTTGCACCTGACAGACTTTTTTAAACGTAAATTTTTTTAGTGAGATTCCACTTATTCTATAACAAATAAAATACTTTTTTCAAAGTAATAAGAATATTTAATACTAAACATACAATTTTGGTTATAAGAAGCAGAACACTTTTAGGAATAAATCATGAATCGAAATTACTAAATGTCAAAATTCTCATCGGTTACAATTAAAGACTCACTATAGAGAATTTTTCTTTTTTGTCTTATTCATATGATAAGTTATGCATTTGTTTCCTTCCTTGACGTTCAAAATGAATAAAGAACAATAAACAGATTGCGTTGTTTGTAACATTTTTTCTTTATTACTATTCGTTATATGGAGAAGTCGATTTACGTAAGAAATACCATTCTTTTCTAGGTTTCAAACCTCTTAAAATGAACCAGTGAAATTTCACTGATTTCCAGTGAAATCTCACGTGTTAAAACAGCCAAAAGTATTCCACTGGCAATCAGTGAGATTTTCCTGGTTCACTCAGTGAAATTCCGTCACTGGTTTATACATAGTAATAATTCAAAATACTGATTCAATCAGTGAAAATTTCACTGGTTCAGTTCAAGAGAGAAACATTTTGCAACTGTTGTTTATTCAAATAAAATGTTGACACATCAACTGCTACGTTTCTTCAAATTTCACAATACAAATAATATCGTAGATAACATTCATACATGCATGAAATATTTTGGGTTCATAAAAGTAATTTACTAATTTTCCCATGCAAACTTACAAACTATGACTAACAGATTAATGATTCCACGATTAAAGTGTAATGTAGAAATTATTTTACATCAGTAAATACAATACGAAAAAGGGGCAGCGTTATAAAAAATTTCGCTGTACATAAAGAAAGTATAGGCTAATTATACTAGGAACTTGTGGCGAGCGATTCAAATCCCTCTTTTGGTTGAAAAAATTGCAAAATTTGATGACTAAAAATCTCTAGCTGTCTCAGTTTTGCAGATATTACAAGTTTGTGGAGGGTTTGCAGATCTCAGGAAGAACGTTGAATGAAATTCCAATTCATAGATTTTATTTTAATTACTGGAATTCAGTTTCTGGTACTAAATGTCGATTTGAATTACATCAATTACAAATAAATTATAGCCTAAAACTACTAATTTGACTCCTCAGGAACTGAATTTTGAGTATAGCTGTTTAATTAAGTTTAAAATGTACTATATTTCAATATGGGTCACCTGGAAATAAATTGAATGTACTCTAAATTCACAAAGAATTCAGAATTCAATTGAAAACGAATTTTATTTGAATTTCTAGAATTTAATTTAATTCGTGGAATTTAGTTTTTATAGCTAGAATTTTGTTCAAACTTTAAAGTTCAACTTTGCTAGAAGTCAATTTGATCTATCACAACTGTATTCGAACTCCTTAAAAGTTGATTTGAGTTCATAGGCGTAAGTTTTAATTTTGGAATTCAATTAAGATTCTAGAACTGCCGCTGGATTATTAGAACATAAAAATTGTCTCCTGAAAATAATTGTTCATGTGGAAAAGCTCGAAACAATAAATTCTCTGAAAAACCAGCTATGTCTCCGCTAAGTCTGTACTGGTAAATTTTTTATTATGCATCTCTCTTAGATTACTCTTCGATTACTGGACCAACATTCAGAACGCACAGTTTACCATTGTCAGGAAATTCCTTGCGTTCATCTTTTTCAATTGGAAACATTTTAAAAAACATGCCGTGTTCCTGTCGTATGATTATTAATTTCACCCTATTTGTAACCAAATCATATACTCCATGAAACATACCCTGATGGTCCAAAAGTCCAATGACTTCATGAGTGGAACAAATTACTATTGCATCTACTAGTTCGTCTGTATCTATTAAGCGATATGTTTCTTTTTTGTCATTTGTTTTCGTTAGAAACTGATAATTCCCAGGAAAAGTTATAGTTTGTAGATAGACTGCAACGTGGTTGTACATTGATGGTGGTCCGCCAAAAGGACCTATTTTGCCAAGAAGGCACAATCTTTTGCCAGAAGGAGGTCGAGATCTGTCACGACTTGTGCTGGCAGGAGAAGAATGTTGCCCGCCACGATTATTTGAGCTTGAGGCACCAGGGTCGCCATACTGGAAACTTAATTCTGTGAAAGGAAATAGGAATTGATTGATAAGTTGATGCAAGAATAGAAAAAAATGAATAAATTGGAGACAAATCGATTTAATCTATTCTATGAAAACATTTTAGTAAGAAAGTTAGAATTAATTATTTATAACATGAAAAAAAAAAGTTTTTTTTTATATTTGAACTTCTTCAACGGAATTCTAGATTGGTGTAAAAACGGAAATGATTCCACGATCCGAGACAAATTGATTGACCAATTGATATTAATACAAAGTATTGAAGAATACGTCTGGTATCCCATCTGTATCATATAACATTCCACCTTTGCTATTTCTTATGCTGACAAACCTTGTACTTTTATTTCCCTTCTTATATATTTATAAGTCTGTAGTCATTTCCAAGTTGAATTCTTCCGTCATTGCTAATGCCTGTGATTTCCCACCTTCTTTCATTTGCTTTTCTCTTTTCTTTCCTGGCTGCCTGAATTTCATCATTCCACCATCCATCACCACACATTCTACCCACAACCACAGTAACACGCACTTCAGTCGCACTCTTGACAATGATATCCTCGATCATAGCCGATGCCCCCTCTACATTTCGATTGTCTATTAGCGGCTTCCAAGTTGTCTCATCTATACGTCCGTTTATCTTATTTTGAAGAGCTTTTCTCGCTTCCAGTTTCTGTAAATTTTCAATCTTGATTCTCGTTTGTTTCGCTTTTTTGATTATCATTTTTCTTTAACCCTGACCTAAGTTCATTTTGGAGACTAGAAAGTAATGATCAGTATTGCATTCTGAACCCCTCATGACTCTTATATCTTTTACTAGCTCTCTCAGACTTTTAACTTCAATGACCAAGTCAATTATACTGTAGCGATTTTCTGTACAGCAGGTGTACATGTGGATCCTTTCATGCCTCAGCCAAGTATTTGTAATAAATAAGCCCTTGTCTAAGCATAAGCTAACTAATCTTTGCCCGTTATTATTTTTCTTGGATCCTCAAAATTACCGCACGCTGTCTGTATCTGGACGTTTGACGCTGACCCATCCGTTCATGTCTCCTGGTATAATGATTTTTTCACCATGATCACAAGCACTTATAGTATCATTCAAACTGTCCCAGAAATCGTCTCTTTTACTTCACTCGGATCACCATAAACCTGGACGTAGCACGCTACGATTCACTATCTAAGATGAATTTTCAATCAAAGGCATAATAATTTGTAACAAAAGAGTTGAATTTTCAACCAAAATAGATGCGCGGCTCGCAAGCTTAAGCGCGTGGGAAAAGAGGTCAGAAGCAAATTTTCAGCTCTAATTTAGTCAACAAAATTTATTATTGAACATTTTATTGTAGCTTGCGTTTTTTTCCACAAATTTGATTTGTTTATTAGTAATGTGATTTTTCAGGGCATAAACAAAAACTACGCATCTTGTCAGAAAATAATTTATGACAAATCTGTTGATTTTTTTTGGTGAACAACTTTTGTTTGTTCATTTTTTTCGTAACGTGTGCCGTTTCTCCCAAAATCTTAATTTTTTTCATATCTGGTATAGTGTTACCGGAAAATTACATTTTTGATTTCTTAAAAGGCATTTTCTATGGAAAAACCAAAACCGCTGGTCTAAAACGGCTGGTTAACGAATTTGTCCTTTCCCTTCAGACCTTGGAAATTGTCCTAAAGATCAATCCAATCTGATTTTTTTTTTTTAAGTTATCGTATCCACAAACTGCTACTACTACACACAGACAGATAGACTGACGGACAACTTTGTTAAAATCATTTTTTCTGACTCAAGGGGTCTCAATACTAATTTTCTACAAAAATGTTGAATTCTTAACTCAAAATTATGAATTTTCAACAATGAAGTCCAATTTCAACCCAATAGTGTAATTTTCTACCAAAATAGTTGAATTTATTATAGACCGGTAGGCCCATATTTGAGAACCATTGAGAGGCGATGAGTCACGGTAATTTCCCCGCTTGAATTTGTATACACAAACCCAAGTGGGAAATCCTTCCGTCCCAATTGCTTCGTAATGGTGTCGTTGAACGAGCTTGTTTTCCCCTTTATGACTCACAAGGACGCGCGTGATTCTTTTGGCAAGCGTTTTGGCACGTAGGCTATTGTCAGGGATCTAGACATGACGCGCCACCGGGCAGCTGTGCTGACGAAAAATTTCCCGGCACGTGACGATGCCATGAAAATGTGCTCGAAGTCACGTACGCCGGTCTAGAATTTTGTAACATTTTTCTCTCTCTTGCGCATCACTTGCTTTTTTTAAATATAAACTAATTTTTCTTTTCTCCTTCGTTTCGAAAAACTAATTCGCTAATTTCCTTTTTTTCCCATCTAAATATTTTTTATTAAAAAAACTGTCTGATATCCGGAAAGGAGAATCTTTGAATAATTTCAAGTTAGGTTTCGAATTCGTGAATTATTATTATTAGGCTTGAATTATCACTATTCATATTTACCTACTATTCGTGAAACTATTATTAATTTTACATTATTATTCTCGAATTCTTATTGTATTCTCGAAGGATTACTATGTTATATTCACTGTCAAATGTATATTATTATTCTTGAACCACTCTGGTGTACGATAATTTAGGAATTTAATTTTTTTTAAATTCAAGAATTTTAAATCAGACTAAAATCAAATTCAAAATCCCATTTAACGTCCAAAAATCAATTCAATATATAGAATCCCTGAAAAAAACAACAAGAATTCAACGATTAAATTTGGAAAAACACCACAAAATGCTCCTATTGCAATTCCTAAAAAACAAAATAAAAAATTTTTTTTCTTTGGATAAAAATAAAAAAGAGGAAAGAAAAATGAGAATATATTCTATATATTTAATTTTTTATTGTATTTAACAAATTGTTTTAATTATTAAGTTTTAAGGAAATATTTTTGTATTATGAAAATGGCACGAGACGCACGAGATCGGAAGAAGGCAACACGGAGTACGGTATCCCCACCGCTCCGTTGCGACTCCGTTGCGGGAGTCAGGGTCCAATCAGAGGCCAACAGCTGCTCCCTTCTTCGACCGAGGTGTTCCCGCCTCTCGCAGATAAATACCGCCGCTCTGGGTAGAATCGTGACTCACGTCTCAGCACCAGCTCGTGCTCGGACTATCAGAGAACTGCTCACGTCCCAGTGTCCAGTCTCTCTTTCTCTTCTCTCTATTGACGACAAGCTACCCAGAGCTCTCTTTCTCTCTGTAGCGAATTGACCAATAAAATTCGAAATTAACTCCAGGTCAATATTTTACTTTCTCTCAGCTCTCACCTTCTCTCTGCCTTCTCTTCTTCTTTCCTATGGCCTTGGGTTTGCCCTCCTCGGGTCTTCGAGGTCATAATCTATTCATCCATCCGTGGCTTTAAGTTTGCCCGTTTAGGGTCTTCGAAGTCACTCTCTTATCTTTTTCTCTCTCTCTCTCTTCTCTGAGGCCTTGGGTTTGTTCCCCTGGGGTCTTCGAGAAACACATTCTATTCATCCTTGCGTGGCTTTGGGTTTGCCCGTTTAGAGTCTTCGAAGTCACTCTCTTTTCTTTCTCTCTGTCTCTCTCTGTTTTCTCTGTGGCCTTGAGTTTGTCCTCCTCAGGTCTTCAAGGTCACATTCTATTTTTCCTTCCGTGTCTTACGGTTTGCCCGTTTAGGGTCTCCGAAGTCACTCTCTTCGCTTTCTCTGTCTCTCCCTCTTCCGCTGCTCTATGGCAAGCATAAGAACCGTATCCCCTCCAACCGACGCCTTCCCGTGAAGCACGCTACCCCCGCTCTCCTCCGAGCATCCTCTCCTATCAGACGAGACGAGCCACTCGTTGCTACTACTCCATCCTGCCTGCCTAACTTCTCAATCATCCGATCCATCGAGGACATTCCTTCGGACTCCAGATTCCGCATTGTACGGGTCCCTTCCGACCCCTCTTCCGCCCCAGCATCGGGCTGCCGGGACTCAACCGGACGCATTCCTGCAGCAAAATAACCAGCAATTGCCAACACGAGTCGCACCGTACTTCGCATTACGATCCACGGCTGGACCTTTCAACAAACAATAAGTCTAGTCCGTCGAAAACCCCACAAGGTCTGGACGTGACACGCTTGCAACACGCGTCGACCCTCTCTTTGAGTACCCCTTCCAATCTATCACCAACACACACAAAGGGGCTACAACAAATTTTCAGGCCAAGAGGTGAATTTTTTAAAAATGTCTTAAATTATCAAGCAAAAAGGATGACTTTCTAACAAAATTGTTAAATTTCCAACTGCTACCAATTAGTAGTTTTCTACTAATTCAGATCTAGAGAGTACCCCATTTCATTTTACGTGGCTGAACGTGAAATTTTAACAAAATACCGTATTGTCCTTGATTTACCGAATTAAGTTATGTAAAAGTTATCAAATGAATATTCTCCGTGTACATTCCTATTCATTTCGGACAGACTACGATAGAATTTGAAAATAATTATCAAGTTGGAATCGGAATTGGAATAACATGGAACAAATTTATCCGTGAAGAAGTCACGAATTTGTAGCTAGGTCTCGGATGTGAGAAAAATGCATCGGATATTGATGTAATTTCGTGAATAATCTGCGTACTTGAGAAACAATTGACGAACTCGGCGTTAAAATTCTAAAACGGTTCATCATTTTTTTTTTTCGTGAATAATTACGAAAATAAATTGAGTGATTGGGAAAAGATTCCCAGAGACTCACGAGCTTGCCCGACAAACCTGGGAACTAGTGAACAGTGTTACCAGATCGCGCGATTAATCGCAAATTGGGCTACTTCAGAGGCTCTGTGCGCGACTGAAATTGGTGATTTGTGACAAATCGCAATTTGGACTACTTAAGTCAGAGAGACTCGGGAATTGGGCTATTTTTGCTATTTTGGGCTACTTTGGGATCGCAGTCGCCAACGTCGGCTCCTGCACTCTGATTGGTCGAGACTTTAACGCCAACAGCAAACGGAATCTCAACGTCGGCGAGAACCGCTCGTGTGGCCGTGTGATACGGCCATTACACTGTTAAGCATGCTTTCCATCCATGGGGGTGGGAATTTGATGCCTCAAATCGAACGGACCTCTTTTTCTACCATGGGCGATAGACAACGAGGCGCGATCGAAACCGAAACGATGGTTTCGAAAGCTCTTTTTCTACCGCATATGGTAGACAGAGAGGATCTCATAGTTATGAAACGATAAGTACGACTTGTCGTTGGCAACCATCGGACCCTCTCTGTCCACCATATACGATAGAAAGAGACTTTTCGAAACGATCGTTTCAACTTTGATTGCACCTCGTTGTCTATCTCACATGGTAGAAAGTGAGGTCCGTTCGATTTAAGGCATCGGAATCCCAACCGAGGTGTCGAGGTAAAAAGACAGCGTCACCGCGTAGCTGGTTCTCAAACCACACATTCGTGTGCTTTATATCCCCTTTCCTTGGAACGAAATTGTGAAAGTCGCTACTTTGGGCTGCTTCAGGCCGAAATTGCGCGATTTTGGGCTATTCGAGCGTGTGTGGTTTTCGTGCGCCTCGAGCGCACCCAAGCTGCTACTCGCTTAAGCGGGGATCTGGCAACACTGCTAGTGAATGTGTTAGCACAAGTTGGCGTTATGTGTTCGTGCGCGGACGGCACGTCCGTGAGACGTTTCCAGCGCACTGCAACAGATTTTCTTGTGCGCACACCTTAACTAGGTTCGCCTGCAAGTGGCCCGCACGCGCGCTGGCCCGCACGCGCGGTACGTGTGTGAGCGCGTACTTGTGGTTCTAGTTCGTCATATGAGTGGCTAGAAGTTTTATGAAACCTATATTGTTTGGCCTCGATCTGCGCTTATTCACGCACTCTTGGTTTATGTTTGGGAACTAGAGAGTCGGCAGTCTTCGAGGGTTTGAATCCTCTGAGTTGCGAATTTATAAATTAATATAAATTGAATCCCGCAAATACAATTTTTCGTTTTTATATTTAAGTCTGAAATTTTCAGGATCTGTTCGCAGGAAATTCGAACTGTTCATAAGAAACTTCGAAATTTATCCATACATTTCTTATAGAAATAAGGATTTGGTGTTTTATTTTTTAATCTCGTATCTGAGACCTACCTACAAGTTCGTGACTTTTCTGTGGATAAATTTTTTCCGTGCATAATTTCTAATCTGCAGAAAGCTTTCAAATTTACTTGGAGTATAGATACATTATATAATTATATTCACCAATAGAGTTAAAGATGACCACCAAATTAAAGGCCAGACTAGAAACGAGCTTCATTTTTTCCAAGTAGAATTTTGTTAACAATGTAACTGATGAATAGTTTCTTACATCACTAGACTATATATGTATACTATGGTCGTTATCTTATGGATAATGGGCCTCAAGATTGTCATTTTGCCATATTTACATTTAATAAGTCAGTTTCAAGGAAAGAAATTTTGTTACGAAATTCGTTGAAACCGACGTCACAATGTATGTAAATATAATAAAATCGAATACATATTACTCAGCTTAAATTTTAAATCACGCTATACTATTTTTACTTTCTTTTAAGAATTTATATTTAAAATGGGGAAAATATTCTGCACGCCTCACACTAAACTACTTTATCAAATTCGGTTTTAAAACCTAATCTTACTCGAAATAATCGAGCAAATTATATATATACATAAAGCTTCTTCTTGTATTCAAAAAATGTCTTCGTACATTTTCAGTTTTGAAATTCTGATATCAGCGATATCTCGAAAATCTAAATATTGCCATTTTTGTAAAGTTCCTACAATGTGAGAAGCACAGTTTACATTCAGCCCATTTCAATTTTGTCTTATCCAAAAAATAATTAATAAAGTCCTTTCAATGATTCGGTATTATGCCTTCTGCGTTTTGATTGGAAAGCAGTTCCTTTTTTGGAACTTCCATTACTATTCAGGTTAAATTTCAATTCATCAGGTCTTTATATTTTTGTGATTTTTAATGAAAAAAAAACAAAAATTAGTAATTACGACAGTCCTGTTCGAAATTATACAATAACAAAATAGAAAAATTATCACACGTTCAAATTTACATCGGTATTTCTATTGAAATTATAAAAATATATAATACACGTTGACTTTTTTTTAATTTATTGAATTAATTGCACAATACTTTAAAGAAATTGCTTGTGGTTCTTTGTACTCGTTGGGTTTATGTATGTATGTATATTTGAACTCTCCCTTTTACGGGTTTGAGGGCCTCCGCTCCCTGTACATATGTTTACATTTCATCCTTAGTCTAGCTTAACCGCTACTTACTTTCTAATGCATCGCCTTATATAACAACAATAATCCTAGTACTACTCTTCTTACACTACAGACAATGAGCGATCTTCCCGGGCTTCCGTTTTCTCTTACCATCAAATTCACTTAGACCGATTTGAAAATTAAACATTTTTGCTCGTTATTTTCCTTTAAACAGGATTACCCGTTTGGCTCTACCCTGATCCCTTGCTTTCTCTTATTTCTTCCAGTTTTTTCATCCACATCACTCCCTGTCCATTACCATCCAAAATCCATCTTACACATTCATCCACACTCAACTGTCCATCTTCCTTTCCCGTACACCTCTCTAACACATGTCCCCATGACTCCACTTCGTACCCACATACTCTGCACAGATTGTCCTCTTCATCCATCCAATATCTACAAGCTCTCACTCCTTCTCCCATTCTAAACCGTATCACCCTATTCCATTTGTCTTCCTTTTTCATCTTTTGCAAATATTCTGGTTCCGTCACCCCTTTGACCATCATATACCATCTATTGTACTTCGAATCCATAATCTTTCTCCATCTCTCTTCTCCTTGTCTTACTAATAGCTCTAATTCAATGTTCTGCCAATCCAGAACCCCTTCCTGTATATCACAAACACTCCTCATTTTTTTCCTTTCTTCCTCCCATTTTGAATTTCCCAAATCGCCTCTCGTCTCCTTGTTCCGAACTTCGTCCAAGCATACTTGGGCTATTCTGCTCTCCTCTCCCCTTTTCAGCTTCTCTTCAAACCTCCAGGCTCTCTTCATTTTTCTAGTTACCATTTTTTCCCTTCCTAGTTCTTCCCTTATCATGTATCCTGGACAACTCCAACTAACCCCCATTACCCATCTCAGAAATCTCTCATGTATGCTTTCCACTTTCCTATGTTCCTTCCATCTCCTAACCTCCACTCCATAACACAACACCGCCCAAACCAACGCATCAAACAACCAAACCCTCATTCTCCAATCGTCCTTGAACCTTCTCTTTCCTATACCCCATACTTGGCCCATTACTTTACTCGCACTTTCGATTCTTTTCCTCACCTGCAAATCGTTTCCCCCGCCTGACTCAAACCAAAAACCTAGGTAACAGAACTCCTCCACAATTTCCACTGTTTGTCCGTTCATCTTCCAAACGTAACCTATTTTGGTCTTTTTATTTCTGAAGCACATCACCTTGGTCTTCCCTACGTTCACCGTCAGTTCTTTTGTTCCCACGTACTCTTCGAAAATTCTTATCATTAGGTTCATCTCCTTCTCATCGTCTGCTATTAGAACTACGTCGTCCACGTATGCTAGGGAGTATAGTTTGCTATTACCCAGGATCGTCCCCCCTTTCCCTTTCTCCTTTAGCTTCTCCTCTAGGTCTGCCAGCAGCAAATTAAAAAGTAGTGGACTCAACGGGCACCCTTGCCTTAGACCTCTTCCTGTCCAGAAAACCTCCCCTTTTTCCCCGCGTATCTTCACCCTAATCCTGGTTTCAGTAAAAATTTCCTTTATCCTCTCCACCAGCCCTTCTTCTATTCCCCTCTCTTTCATTGCCTGCCATAGCACTTTTCTATTCACTGAGTCAAAAGCTGCTTTGAAATCTACAAACAAAGAGACTAATTTCCCTCTTTTTCTCCCTAAGTTTCTGTTAACCAAGTAGTTGAGTACGTAAATGTTGTCTATTGTCCCCATCCCTTTTTTAAATCCCGTCTGGTTGTGTGGGATACTTTGCTTCTCTTCTATCTGATTCTCTAACCTTTTTCTTAGAATTTCTGTGTATATTTTATAGCCCCCTTGCATGAGAGTGATCCCTGTGTACTCTTCTACCTTCTTACCCTCCCCTTTCTTAACCAGCGGTACTACCAGCCCTGTCATCCACTCCTCCGGCCACCCTTCTCCTTTCCAGACCTTGTTGCATATCCTCCACATCACTTCCCTAATCCCATACTTTATCGCTTCGTTCTCCATACCATCCTCTCCTGTGGCCTTGTTTCTTTTCAGTCTATCTATCGCCTCATTTACTTCTTCTCTTGCTATTTCGTTCGCTTCCTCCGTTTCTCCCTGGACTGTCTTTCTATTTTCCCCTTTGATCCTATTTTGTTCTCCCCCTAAAAGACCCTTAAAATAATCCGTCCATTCATCCATTTCTATTTCTTCATTCACGCCCTTCCTTCCTCCTCTTTCCCTGTTTATCACATTCCAGACCCTGCCTTCTTTGATTGCTTTTTCTACTTCTTCCTTGTATTTCTCCGTTCCCCTTTGCTTTTTCCCTTCCAGCATCTTCTCATGTTCTCTTTTTCTCCTGTTGTACTTCGCCTTCTCTATTTCTCCTTTCCTCCATTTTCTTACAGACTCTTTCATTCTCTCTTTACTCTCCCTGCATTCCTCGTCCCACCATCCTCTCTTTCCCTCTTCTCTTCCTTCTTTTGTACCCATCTCATCCTTCACCTTCTCAATCGACCCTTTCAATCTTTTAATTAACGAGTCTACTCCCTCCTCCTTTTCATATCTAACATTCTCCTTTTCCATCTTCTGTTCAAACACTTTTAATTTATCTACCCCCCAGACTCCCATTTTCGTGTTCCTTTCCCACCTTTCAGTGTAGCTATTACTGGGAAGTGTTCTGACCCTATCTCATTCCCTACATTCATACTGCATATCATATCACTCATTCTTTCTTCTGCCAAGATGTAGTCTATTATTATTTCTCCCTTACCTATAAATGTAATCTCTCCTTTCTCATCTCCTTTCATGTTGCCATTACATATAAACCATCCGGTTTCTCCTATTATGTCTAGTAACTTCCTCCCCTCCCGGTCTATCTCCCTATGTTTGGAGCTCCTTATATATGCCTCCTTTTCTTCATCCCAAATCCCTCCCCCTTGCTCGCCAGTCCAGGCATTTAAGTCACCTATCAAAACCAATTCTTCCTTCTTTTCCTCCATCCACCTCCTTATTACTCTCCAACCTTCCTCTTCCCCTCTTCTTCTATATACACAAACCACCGCTATTTTGACTTTCCCCATTATAATCCTTCTTACCATTGTTCCCTCCTTTTCTTCCCTGTCCTGCTCTGTTTTACCTTTTACTGCCCATTCTTTTCTCACCCCTGATACCATGCCGCCCATTCCTCTACCTTTAACGTGTTCCTTCCTTGCCTCTTGCATTGTCCACACATACCCTTTATGTAACAACCTTTTCATCCCCTTCCAATCCTTCTCATCCGCCCAGGTTTCACTCATCATAATCACGTCCCACTTTTCTAACTCCCGCCAGAAACCTTCATTCTTGTTCTTCAAGCCTGACACATTCCAGAAAGCTATTTTCACTTTTTTCTCCTCCCTTCCCTCCCCTATCCTCCTTACTTTTCTTCCGCCTTGCTTTTTGGAAACCCCCTGTTTACTCTCTAGCCTCTTTTGAATCTTCCTTTCTTCTACCTTTCTCAATTCTTTTTCCCTTTTTCCTTATTTCTTCTACTTCCTCGTCCCAGACCCACTCCTCCCCATTTATCCATAGTCTGTCTCGCCCTATCCATACCATGCATCCCTTTTTCCTCTCTATCCATGCTCTCTGTTCTATTTGCCATCTCCTTTTCCTCTCCCTCCAAGTCAAATCCTCTTCAATTCTCCCCTTCTTCCTTTCAATAATTTTTTGTTCTCCATAATTTTCCTTTTCTCCTCCTCACTCCCTACTTTTACTACAAACATTCCTTCTTTTCCTTCCTTCGTCATTCCTAATATCTTAACTCCTTCTACCCTTACCCGAATTCCAATATCTCTCAGCAGATTTTTGATTTCAATTTCCCCTGTTTCACTCTCTATTTTCAATCCCTTGACTACTATGTTATTTTTTCTCTTCGCCCTTTCTTCCCCTTCCAAGCTTCTTTTAATCTCACTCAGTCTCTTCTTCAATCTTTCATTCTCATTTTGCACGTTATCACTCCCTTCTACTTCTCCCGCACTTTCTGTTCCCTTCCCCATATGCTCATTCCTAACTTCTAATTTGCTTACCCGTTCTTCCAGTTGTTTTATCTCCCTATTTGTCTGTTCGTCAATCTCTCTCTGTCTATTCTCTATGGCCTCTAGTTTACCCCATACCTTGTCTTTCTCCTCTTTCCAGAGTTTATCCCACTCTTCCCACTTTTCTCTTACTTTTCTCACTTCCTCCCTAACTTCTCTCCCCTGCCTATTCATATCTTCCAGACTCTTCCTTGTTTCCTCTCTAAACCCTTTTATGAGCGCTGCTAGCTTCTCAAACATCCCCCCATCCCCCCTATCTCTGTCTGGTGTTTTTCGTTTAATCTTCACTTTCTTGTTATCCTTGTCCCTTTCCGGATCATCTTCCCCTTCCTCTCTCTTCCTTTTATCTTCCCCTTCACTGCTAGTCACGTTCCCCTTTTTGTGCCATTCATCCAGACTCCTATTCGAGCCCGCGCTACCTAGCCTGTTGAGGCGCTGTAGGTTTGATGGTCTCCCGCGTTTCTGGCTCGTGCCTGAACCCCTTCTCTCAGCTGATCCGACCCTGGTCGGTGTCTCGAACGTCTCGTCATCGCTACTGACAAATTCTCCCTTCTCCCCACTAACCGCGCTCAAAACCTCGTCCACTCTTGCTTCTTCCTCTCCCTGCCCTCTGGCGCCCGTTCGCGGACTTCTTACCGTCGGCATCAAGAATTCGTTCGACATTTGTGACGATATGCGACGAGGAATAACAAATGAGTAATAGAGAGTGTCAGCGAAATAAAATTGAAAGTAAAAAAAAGGTTTCTGTGCATTTGTTAATCTTGCAAAAGCCTTTAATAGGTGGGATAGAATTAAACTTTGGAAAGTTTTGTAAAAGTATGGTTTTAATCATTGGTTCCTTAAATCAATAAAATCACTATATGCAGGTAGTACAGCGGTGTAAGGGTGAATGGACAACTGAGTGATTGGTTTAATATTGGGCTATCTATTAGGCAAGGGTGTCTTTCATCCTCTTAGCTATGCATTATATTATTGGGCGAATGTTTAAGAATGGCTTCCTTAGACGGAGAAGGTGTGGAACTCGTGAAAGTGAAGGTGCGTGAGTTAGAACTTGCAAATGATAAGGTTCTTACGAGAGAATCAATCAATCATTTGCAGAAAATGTTGATCACACTAAATACTAGCATAATGAACATGGGTTTTAAGATTAACATTCATGAAACAAAACTTATCGTGCTTACAAGAAGGGGTGAGAAAACAGTATGCAACATTGTTTTGGTGGAAGAGAGGGTAGAACATGTAGACAATAACGTGTTTCTTGGGGAGTTTATTTAAAAATGGCTAAAAGATAGATGCAGAGATATCCAGACGTTTAAAAGAGGGTAGATGGTTATCGACAGTGTAGGAGTCACTACCTAAAAATGATGACAAATAAATCCAAAATTGCAATACATAATTCTGTACTAGCACCCACAATGCTGTACAACAACGAGACCTCAACATACCAAGATCAGGATATAAATTTAGTAAACGCGGTTGGTATTCATTTCCTGCGCGATGTGTGCGGTAAAATGCTAATGGACAAAGTCATTAGCCAGTGGGTATCCAAAGAATTTGGGGTAAAGGAAATTCTGATTGACAAGAATGAATGAAGTTTGTTGAGATGGTTCGTTCCTGTTGAGATGATGGTTGAAGAATGCTTAACGAAGCCAACCTAAAGTACAAAGATATAAAGAGCCAGATAGACACAAGTGCTTGTATGAAAAGATGTATGGATGTGAATAGAGCAAAATTTATACGCCAGGAAAGAGATGTGTGGAGGGAAATCATTTACAAGTAATGTGTAACGAGGAGTGTCAGCAGAATGATAGACACCTCAGCGAGCTGTTTTAGGAGTCGAGAGGTGCTCAACATTCGCTGCTCAGTCGAATTCACGCTAATGCTTCCACCTGGAAAACCGCGACCTCCTATCCATCAAGAATCGTCTACGCTACGGCTTCCAGGTCGTCGCTGAACGCGGGAATTCTCGGGCCTTCTCACCACAGCTAGGTCTGAACTCACCTTCTCCTTAGAAAGCGAAATTCAATTCCTCACTTTCGTTTTCATTGGCTTGAGTATTCAGTCATGTTAATACAAACAGAGTGCACGCATAATTATAACACTGACAAAGACGAACACTGAGATGGGCAAGCCTGCGCGTCGATAATTTCGAGATACTAACCTCACTTACCTATTTTCATTGTCTTGAATTTGTATTCCGGGTTCATTTCCGGGCTTTCCTGGCAGTGGAGACCCTGCACTGAGGTGATTATTGTAATTTAGTTGCTGGAATTTTGTTTCTAATAGCTAGCATTTTTAGCTATTAAATTTCAGCTGGAATTTCTACGAGTCATTGTTACTTTTCAATGTCAATGAATTTGCTAGAACTAAATTTCTAGAATCACTGCTGAATTAGAATTCGGAAATGGTCCCTTAAAAATAATTGTTCACAGCGGAGGTTGAAACAATAACTTCGCTGGTATATCCACAGATATAAGAAAGTTTTATTTTTCCGAAACATCAGTTGAAAATGTTTAAGTGCACAGAGTCACGTCTCAAAATCATACACAGATTTGAGTAACGCAATCACAAAGTTTTAGGTGGCGCATCAATTAATTAATTATACCTACAAAGTGAAGATAGCGATGCTGATAACCATCAGGAAATTCCATGCATTCCTTTCTGGAAATTCTATTAATTTTAAAAACAATGCCATCTCTATTACTCATGTTGAATAATTTTAACCGATTTGTAGTTAAGTCATATATTCCATGAAAAACATTTAGATGGTCCAAAATTCCAATTATTTCACGACTGGACTCAAGTATGACTGTTACAAGTCGTTCATTTGGTTCTATGAAGCGAAAGTCTCCTCTTGGGTACTTTTTCGTTAGAAAGTTATAAGTGTCAGGATAAACTAAAGTTTCCAGATACACTGGCTGATGCTTGTGGAAAATAGGTTGACCGCCTGAAGGATTTACTATGGACAGAACGCAAGATCTTTTATCAGGGGAAGGAAATCGAGATCTCGCAGTACTTGGGCTACCAGAAGAAGATCTCTCTCCGCCAGGGTTATGTGAGCTTGAGGCACCGGGGTGGCCGGACTGCACACTGAATTCTGTAAGGGGAAATAGAGATTAATTTTTTAACGTATGCACGAAATTTTCGCCTCTCGAGGCATGTGTTGCGTGCAGAAAGTGACCAATTCCAAAACCCTAGTAAAAAGCAGTCATAAAAAGACTTTTTCTGGCTGCTACGCTTGCGCTCTTTGAGCAAAATTACTTTTTCTAGCTACTGCTCGTGCGCACTTTAAACTAGATTACTTTTTCTTGATGTTGCGATTGCACATTTCAATTGAGAATTACTTTCCATGACTGCCGGAATGATAACTTCACTTCTATATGATTTGACGCTTGAAGGACTGATTGTGAGTAGTGAATAGCGATTGGACAAACCCGAAGAGACAGAACAAGCCATATAAACACGAGAGCTTGCCTAAAAGATGCATGGACGTGAACGAAGCTAGAGTAATATGCCAGGACAGAAAAGTGTGGCGACAAATAGTTTGTAAACAGTGTGAAAATAGAGTGAATGACGCCTGAAACAAAGACCTTAGATACTAATGGGCCCAAAAAATTCATTTGATTATAGGATTCGGATTCAATCATGGAAGTTTTAATTTGCGAAAATCCTTCCAATGTACTTGAAATGATAGATATGTTATATCATTATATTCACCAATAGAATTGAAGATGACCAACAAGTTGAAGACCAGAATATAAACGATCTTCATTTTTTCCAAGTAGAGCAAAAACGGATTACGGTTTATCAGTGAAGAATTTAGTTAACAGTGTAATTAATGAATATTCTAGTGCTTTATCGAAATATATATACTATATTCGTTATCTGACAGATTATAGGCGTCAAGATTTTTTCGTGGGATATTTACATTTTAATACATCAGTTTCAAGGATAAACGTTTAGCTACTAAGTTCTCAATATGTAGAGAAGTCGATTTACATAAGTTATATAACTCTCTTCAAAAATTGAAAACATATGTGCGAATGTTGGTAGTGGAATTAAATTTGTACACGTATACTGCTACGTTTCTCTTTATTTCACAAAAAAAATAACGTAGATATCATTCATATGTGGAAGAAAGATTTTGGTTTGATAATGGATAAAATAATCATATGTCTTCGTGTACAAACTATGACTAATCAACAAGTATAAAATATTCATACGATTTTCGAAGTCCAGCATAAACTATAAAAAGATTACTTCTAAACAGCAACATTTGGGCGTCTGTTTCCACTTTTTGCGATATTCATATTCCCGGTTCAAATCTGGACTCAGGCAGATTTTTTCTTGTTCTTAAACAATGATTTGTCTGGAGTAATCTTTTCAACGAATCAAAATTTGTATTGATTGTAAATGCACAATATTACTTTCAATGCCCTAAATTGAAGAATGAATCAACAAATTCATTCAAAATTATATCATTTTAGGCAATTTTAGGTTAGCAGCATTAAAAATTGAAAGTTCACCATTTCTTTAAATTGAACAGTTTTCAAATTAGAAGATGAATTATTCTAATTTTGAGTCGTTGCAAATGAATAATTGTTCAATTCTTATTTATGCATCAAAATTTCTTTTGAAATCTTTTGAAATATTCTCTTAAAACTATATTGTTTTACCAAAAAATCACTTTAAGTTTTCCTAGGAACATTTTATTATACTTTTTTCGGAATCTCAACAAATTTCATTTTCGGGGAGTTTTAATCAATTTTTTTAATTTTGAAACCTCTTAAAATCGAGTTCAAAATGCTTGAAAAGCTTCTACATTTTTCGTTTGGAATCTTCAAAAATCCACATTTTGTTGTCGATTTTTTATCCTCTTCTTAAGTTTTAAATTATTTTTGAAATTGTTCAAAACTTCTAAATATCTTTTAAACTTATACCAATTTTTTCCAAATTTATAACTGTTTAATTTTTATTTATTCATCAAAGTTTGCTTTCATTCTGAAGTATTCTGAAATATTCTATTATAATTAATTTTTCAGCAAAAAAAATAATCATTCAAAATATACTTAGGAATCTTAAAACAATTTTTATATTATCTTAGAACCTTTCAAAATCCTTAAAAGCTTCAAAATTTTATTTAGAAACTTCTACATATCTCCCAAACTCCTTCAAAGTTTAAGTTTAGCTTCCCGAAATTTTAACGATTCAAGACATTCTGTTTCTAACAATTCAATTTCAAATTGTTTAGTTGTAAATATTTGATTTCTAATTGTTTATTCCAAATGAAAAGTCAAACATTGTTGACTATTCAAAAAAATTTCTTCTTCTTGGTTAAAATTCTCAAATTGAATTCGTTAAAAATGGTATATTTTAGACTGAAACAACAGAAAATTTACAAAGTTTGAATCGGAAGTTTACATTTAATTAGTAACTACTAAAGCCAACGGCAATACCACGCTGAAAACACCAGTTCCCGTAAGATCACTGAAGTTAAGCAGCGTTGGGCGCGGTTGGTACTTGGATGGGTGACCATTCGGGGAATACTGCGTGGTGTTGGCCCGTCGTGGGTGTGGTGGACCCACACTGGTAGTATTTATCCACCTAGAAACACTACCCGAATCGGGTAGTGAGGCAATGAATTTTCGAGTTCGAAATGCTAATCAAAAAAAAAAAAAGCTACAAATGGGCTACACAATATTCTTAAATTCACAAATTGAACATAATTATAAATATGGAGATTGTTAAATAATAATAGAGGACAAAGGGGACAGAATTTCACTAATATTAGGACAAAAATGAAAGAAATTGACCTGAGGGAACCATGTGACAAAAGTCGAACAACATTGCAACAATAGATATATTAAACATTTACAAATAAAAATAAATTAATCAATCCAGTCAGGAATATCCCGGAAACAGTGTGCCAAATATTTTAAAAGGAAACCAATTAAACACAAAACAAAAGTGGGCCACACAGTCTCGTAGAATATTTCCTTCCAGATTAGAACAAATGAATTTCTACCTTATAATTATATGACAGATTCACAGCGTTTACCAACTCTAATATTGAAGACACTTTTAATAATACTCGACTTTAAAATTAATCAAATGTTCAAGAGAAATTCGACGACGCGTCCTGCTCCAAAAGCTGCTCGACGTAAGATGAGAGTTCTTCCGCGTCGTCGGTTTCTTCTTTAGCAACCGGCTGAATCCTGATTGGTCGAAATGGTGTTCCGTGATTGGCGTTACTATGGGAAGTTTGAACAGTTGAAATAGGCTTTTAGGAATGTGCCTGTAAAGGACAATACTGTGCCTACCAAAATTGTCTCTTCTGAATTCGGTGATAATTAGTCAACCAATTCGGTCCGAATGCAGTGCTCCCAACGCGGGCACCTTGCACTACTGCGCTTGCGATCCATGAGACGTTTCATTGGCTGCCGTTCGCGCGCTTATTTGAAATGTTAAAAATACCATTTTTTTAATTTATCATTAATAATTAGAAATAATTATATTTTAACATGTTCAAGTGGTACGCTGATGGTTTCTAATATATTCTGAACATTAAATTGAAAAATAAAATGAATATTCTACAAATAATAAATATCATGTTATTTAATGTAATCTTTTTTTTTTTTTTTTTTTGAAAACCTAATACTCAGAATATATTAAAAACCATCCACATAGCACTTAAACATGTGAAAGAAATTATTTCTGAATTGTGAATGATAAATAAGAAAATGGTACTTTTTAACATTTCAAATAAGCGCGCGAACGGCAGCCAATGAAGCGTCTTATCCATCGCATGCGCAGTAGTGCAAGGTGCCCGCGTTGGGAGCACTGTCCGAATGATGTTGAATTACTTTCCAAGACATCCTTTCCGAAGTATATGATCAAACCAAAAATATCGCCAATGATATATTTGGGCCTGAGCTACAGAAGGCCCACTCGCATTGCCGGAGATCGACAATAAACCTTCACAATAAAAGAGATCATGAATTCCGCTCCGACGCGAATAAGTTAGTTAGGAAATCAAGTGTCGGACGAAAACTTGAATCCTAGTAGCATTTCAAGATGTTCAATAAATATTAGGGTACGACCAGAAGGACAGGAGTAGGTTGGCACACAGCAGTAGGAGTGGCGGGAAAATTTGAAATAGGTTGAGTTACTCCAATTGACAAAAGGCGTCTCATTTGTTTCTTGAAGTCTCTCATTAGGTCGGAAGTGATCAGGATTCTTCAGGATGGTCTCGTTTTCGAAAAGTACATAGAATAAAAAAAGAAAAACAGGCAGAATCTATTCTTAAGCTTAAACTATCTTACATGATTAACCCAAGTCTTTGAAAACCGCGAAGCTTCTGGATAGGCGCGAGCAAACAAATTAAATTATTTTAAGTAGAGAAATCGAAATTATCTGAATCTTGAAATTTAAGGAACTTGTGACTTGCAAATATTTTGCAACGTCACAATAAATGCAAGAGAAGTCTGTATATATCCAATGTCCAGCTGGTGAGTTGGAACCAGACATCATGGTCTTGAAGACGTATTGAAGGCATTTAACACGAAACAAAGACCAAATATTTTTACCCGGAAGAAGACTATTTATTATAGCAACATACGCTTCAGTTGATGGTAAAAGTAGTGAAGTATGTAAAAGATGCTTCCTGAAACTCTTTAAACGATACACAAGTACACTTGGGGCAGAGGTGGAAGCTACAGTATGATTGACATTGCGGCTGCAAAGGAAAGACTGAGAGGCCTGATAAGATATACAAGAGTTATGAGAGGTTCTGGATATAGAACATTTTGAACCCCTTATAGAACCCCTTTGTTTCAAAAATCAGCCTATGTCAAGGATGGAGGAGAAAGAGAAATAAAAGAGCGCAGTAGACGCGAATCAAAATAAAGAATTTGCAGAAACCAGAAGTACAAATAGAATTTCTTAATAATATTAACAAAAGCTTTTATAGGACAAACTGGGAGAATAAAGCAAGCAATGAAAATGCAGAGGGCGCATTCGCCTAATACAGGATTGCATGATCATAAGTGCTTACGAAGTATGTGGTACTATAGCCGTAAGAAGAATGACTGAAGATGCTGGGTGGAATGATCTTGGTGGAGTTTTCCAAAGTCTTAACTGCCCTAAGAAATAATCCTGGTAGTCCAGGTGCCTAACACACATCCTTGTCAAGGAAGTTGAGTTTATATCTAAAAATTCTCAATACCTCATGGCTTTTTCCAAGATCTTACCCTATAATCTTGGTGATCCAGGTGTCAAGAACACATTTTCCTCAATGAGGTCGGCAGCTCGGCTGAAATTCTAAACCACCGAGGAGCTTGCCAAAGTCTTTACATTATTTTAATTATTATTGTATTATCCATTGATTTTTTCATTGTTCAGATTCGGGAATATCATAGCTGGGAAATTACTCTGTTATGGTAATTTTCCAATGTCGGATATATTTTATTCTCAACGAAAAAATCTGGAAGATTTTAGGGCATAACTAGCATGTAGAAGTCACATATTTGAGAGGTAGATTTTGCATTCTTTTGTCTCATTTCACTTAGCTTAAATTATTTAAAATATATTTTCCATAAAAATTAGAGATCTTTGAGGCTCATAATGTGCAGCAATTGACAAACGCACTGCAGAATCACCTTATAGATTCAGAAAGTGTGGAATATTTATGTGCCTTTTCTTATTTGCAAATTTAAAACAATATAAAAATTTTGAGACTAGGCAGCTGGTTACTATGGTTAGATGTACTTTCTTGCATCGTTTATACAATTTTCAGATTTGTTGTATTTTTTCATTAGCATCATACTCTCGAGCGGCGCCTTCTCAAGTAGTAGTGACCCTCTTTGGTCAGCCATGCCCTTAAATATAATATGGTAAGTCGGACATCCTGAATTTTTTTTTTTTTTTTTTTTGAAAAATTAAATTTTCAGAAAACATGCATGATTTCATCATTCATAATTCTTAAAATGTTCAAATATTTTTAAATTATTTAAATTTTAAAATATTCCAAATTCATAAAATTGTCATAATTCCGAAAATTATGAAAAATGTCTCTTTTCACAATTTATAAAATTATCAAAATTGCTTATATTTATACAATTTCCAACATGTCTAAAATATTTGAACAAAAATTAATTCGCAAAATTATTAAATTTCAAAAATTATTGAATTGATAGAATTATCAAACTTTCTAAAATTCTCAAAATTGATAAAATTACCAAAATTTCTGAAATTTTTTAATTTGCAAAATATCTCAAAATTTCTGAAATTATTGCATTTTTTCTAAAATTATCATAATTTCTAAAATGATCAAACAAAGTTTAATTATTAAAATTTCTTAAATTTCTAAAATATTCCAAATTCATAACATTCTCATCATTTCTATAATTATAAAAATGTATGAAATTTTTAAAAGTTATAAAATGACTTAAATTTCTGATATTTATACAATTCCCTACATATCTGAAATATCTAAAACGATTCAAATTTCAAAAAGTATTCAATTGCAAAAATATGTAAATTGGTGAAATTTCTAAAATTTTCAAAATTTATCAAATTTATGATATTTCCAAATTTCAAAAATATATGAAATTTTTGAAAAATTTTAAAGTTATAAAATAAATTTCAATAATTTCCAAAATTATCTAAATTTCCAAAGTTATCGTAATTTGGCAAATGTTCAAAAATTTTTTAATAATTAAAATTTTGAAAATATTCCAAATTCAGAAAGTTGTCCTAATATCTTAAATTATACAAGTGTCTCAAATTTTCAAAATTTCTTAAATTTATAAAATTTCCAAAATGTCTAGGATATCTAAAATTTTCAAAATTTCAAAAGTGATTAAAATTAGTAGAATTATCAACATTTCTAGAATCTACAAATATTTATAAAATTACCAAAATTTCTCAAATTTTCTACATTTTTAACATAATAGAAATTTCTGAAATTATCAAAATATATAAATTTATAAAAATTTCTAAATTTCAAAAAATGTTAATCATCAAAATTTCTGAAATTTTCAGAATTATCAAAATTTCTATAAACTCTCAAATTTGTAAAAGTTCTAATGTTTTCAAAATTTGTTATTATTTATATGTACCATAGGTTTACAGTATCTTAACACTTTACAAAATTTCCAAAATTCATACAAAAATAGAAAAAACGTTTCCCCTTGGTTCACAGCATACTTCTTTTCGAAAACAATATGAGTAGTAGCCTAGATTGGTTGGTGGCAGTTCCAATTGGACACATGCCGAACTTTTGAATATTTTAGAAATTTGTAAAATTCTATTAAATTCAGAAATTTTGATAACTTACAAAAATTGTATAATTCAAGAAATTTTTAACTTCTTAGAAAATTTTGAAATTTTGAAAATATATGGAAATTTAGATAATCCAAAAATTTTCAAAATTTTTGTAAATTTCGGTACCATAGTTCTTGAAGTGAGAGGGTCCATTATCGCAAACTGCGTGCTCACAGATGTATAATGTTTTATCATTTGTGTATAAAGTCACTTTTTACTCCTGAAAAGTAGAATTTTAGCCTCGCTTCACAAGAATGAAAAAGAGCTGAAATCTTGCAAGTCTTCTAAAAAATTTATTTTTCGAAAAAAAAAAATGTTGCATATTATATTTAAGGACATGGCTTACTAAAGAAGGTCACTACCACTTGAGAAGGCTCTGCTCGCAAATATGGTGCTATGACGTTTTTATTCGATACCACACAATTTCAACGCAAAGCGTCAAAAGTGAGTTTCTCAACACGGCCAAACGATAACCGAACGATTCCATTAAACAAAAGTAGGATATTTTATGATTTTTAAGGAAAAACCTTATTTAATCGACTTCTTCCAGACCATGTTTTCGGAATTATTTGTACATAAAAATGATTGATGACCGATTCCCTCATCAGATTATCTGTAACATTTCGCAGATAGTCAGTTCATATTTTGGAACATAAACGGATAGATGAAATCGAAAAATTATTTTCAAAAAAAGTGTATTAAAATAGTCATTCTCAATATAACTATGATGCTTATTTCTTTAAATAATTAGTATCTGAGTGATTACAAAGTATGTAGAATTTGATTCATATGTTGATTGAGAATTCTAAATTGTTATTCCCAGACGTTAAATCAAGAATATTTACATCACGAAATTTCTTTTCATAGGATATTTTATGATTATTATGATAACTTCGCGAAAATTACTATTTGGACTATTGGGACACCATTGGACAGGTCTTCTCGGGACAAAATTCTCTTCAGGAAATGACTTCCTATACCGGAAATTTTTTCGAAACATAATTGGACATGTCTTTCCGGGACATGTCTCAGTGGCACAAGTTTTCCCAGGAAATCACTTTCAACTTCCAAAAAAAAAATGGGATGCTTCGATGCAACATTCGACGGTTCTGCCGGGGAAATTGCTTCGAGTCGTTTTCGAGTCGCTTTGAATGATTTATGGAACAAACTTTGATGACCTTTCATGATATATCAGAAGCAACTTATGAAATTCATCAAAATTGTTTACTTCTTTCATATAAGGAAAATCTAATCAATATTTAAAATAAAGACTACTGTAACATAAAAAGTTGTTCGTTGGAACAAGAATCATTAACATTGACCTTTTAATGAACTCTATGAATTATGCAAATAATATTTCTGTTATAACATGACGTACGTATTTGTAAGTATGTGTACAAAAGTAAAAATTTCTCAAACATAAATATTATTTTGATTTTTTAGTTTTAATTTATACACGCAAAAATAGAACCCCGAAACATGACACTTTTCTTTTAGGTGGGAAGTGATTTCCCGGGGAGACTTGTCCAATGGTACCTCGAAGCATCTCAATTTTTTTTCGGTAAGAAGTGATTTTCTAGGAAGATATGTCCCATGTTGCCTAGAAGCATCTCATTTTTTTCAGGTGACAAGTGATTCCCTGGGAAGACCTCTCTAATGTTGCCTTGGAGCATTTCCTTTTTCTTTTTTTTTATGTCGGTAGTAATTTTCTCTGAAGACTTGTTCCAAGAAGACCGATCGAGTGATACTTGAAAGGACAAATTTTTCTTAGAGCGGAAAATGAGAGTCTGAATGTGTATATTTTGGAAGGGATGTCCAATGGTGGCCTAACCCGCATGGTTGCGGAAAAAGATGTCCGGGAAAGACATGTCCCATGGGATGTGATGTCCTGGGACAAATTTTCCTGAGATGACTTGTTCCTAGATGACCTATTTGGTGTGACTTCTCCCTTTCCGGACACGATTTATCGGAAATTTTTGGAGAGACAAAGATCAAGGTAAATGTAGGAGAGCAAGTAGGAGATAGTTTCAGGTTGGTGCGAGAAGTAAGGCAAGGATGTCCTCTGAGCCTACTTTAATATATTAATATTAGACTTGGAAGAAGAAGTGAAGAGAAAAGGTTGAGGAGGAGTTAAAATAGGGAACAAAAAGATATGGCATACGCAGACGATATAGTGTTGATGGTAGAGGATGAAGAAGGGATGACGGGCTTAGTTACAGGATTAGAGAAATACTTAGATGGAAAAAAGTTGAATTTAAATGTAGAAAAGACAATGATAGCGAGGTTTAGAAAAGGAGGGAGAAGAAAGAAAGAATAGACGGAGAGATGGAAGGGAATAAAATCAGAAGAAGTGAAAGAGTTTAAGTATTAGGGATATACCTCGCAAGCAAATGGAGATCATAGAGCTCATATAAGAGAAAGTATAAAAAAAAGCAGAAGGGGCAATAAAACAGATATGGAGAATAGGACAGAGAAGGTTAAAAAAATGGGAGAAGGAGAATGTGGTTATTTGATACGCTGGTATGGCCTGTATTAGATTATGGAGCAGACATATGGGGATGAAGAGAAAGGAAAGATATTGAGAGTTCACAAGAAAGGTATATAAGGTGTACCCTAGGGGTAGACTGGAGGACGCCGGGATATATGGTGAAGGAAGAAGCGCAAAGGGATAAATTAGATACTAAAGCGGGAAAAAGGGCATGGAATTTTTAGCCGAAGCTGAGGGAGGAAAAGGGAGGGGAGTTAGAGTGAAGGTGTTGGATGGAGGTAGAAGAAAGGAGAGGGAGGGCGATTGAATTAACGAGATGGGAAAGGGAGAGGGAGATACAATTAATAGAAAGATGGAGCATGATTGAGGAATTGAAATATAATCAATGGTAAAAGATGATAAAAAAGGAAGGAGTACAACAGTATTTAGAAAAGGGATGGGGAGAGAAAAGATGGACCAGAATAACAAGATTAAGATTGGGAGACGAAGTAAGAGCAGGTATGTATTGGAAAAAGAAAGAGAACAGTAAGTGCAGAATCTGTGAATGGAATGAGAAAACATGGCAGATTGTATAGGAAGGATGTAGGAGAGGAATGGAAGATACAGGAAGCTGGCAAGAGAATGTGGTAAAGGTTCTAGGGGAGGACGGTTTGGAGGAAGAGTGGATGAAGGAGTTAGAGGCTGCTACAGGAGCGAATGAAAAAGAATGAAAGAATGGATGCAAAAAATGGCAAAATAGAGGTACAAGAGAAATAAACGAAAAAAGAAACGGAAGTAGCTCAAATCACAAGCGTAAAGATTTGTATCTAATGGTTCTTTAATAGCATGAGTAAATGGAAGTCATGTAAGCCCTTAGGGGACACATTATGAATAAAGAAGAAATAAATTATCTGACTCCAAAGATATTATGAAGTCCTACGGCTCAGAATGGTAAAGAAGGCTGGAGCCTGATGTCAAACTCAAAAACTTATTTATTCAAGTATGAGTCACAAATGTGCATTGGAGGACAGGTGAAGAGTGGGAAATCGATAGTCAAAATAATTTTAATAGTAGAATCCTGCATGAGTTGTTCAAACACGCCAACTAGGTTCGTGTGTAGGTTCGTGCACTTTGGCGTTTTGTCGCAGGCCCGCGAATGGAGCTAGTTCCAGCCTTACTTGCTTCGCACAGTACACCTTCTGGAAATTCCTTGCGCTCTTCTAGGGAAATTGGAATAGTTTTCAAAATCCAGCGGCCTTGAATTTTCATCCATTCTAACTTCACACGTGCTCCAGCCATGTTATATACTCCTTGGAAAATACCATCATGATCCAAAATTCCAATCATTTCACCATTAGACTTATATGATACTGTGAGAAGCTCCTCGTCTGATTCTATAACGCGTAAGGTTCCATGTGGGCTTGTTTTTATTTTAAACTGTGGAATCTTAGGAAAAACTATTGAGTGTAGTTTCAATGGCCGGTGTTGGTGCTCAGTAAATCCACCACCCCCAGAACGATTTATTTGGACAAGAACACAAGCTCTGAGAGGAGGAGGGGGCGTCCGAATCTGAGAAGGAGATAAAGACGTGACAGAAGGGGGGCTGCCGGAAGAAGAACCACGAATAGGTGTACCTTCAGGCAAATTTTGGCCAGACTGCGAACTCAATTCTGTAAAAGAAAATAGGAATTGACGAAATACAATAATTAAAATACATTTTCTGCAACAGATGCGTGGAATGTTCAATTTTCGAAGCATGTACACAAAATAAGTTAACGCAGTTGATAATAATCCCTTTCTATGCCATATAAAATATTGAAGCATAATGTAAATATTGAATATAATTTTATTTATTTTAGTTATAACTAAAATTATCAACTTTTCCAGCGCATCATATTCTGCTTCACCACATTCTATTCGTTACTGTCCCATCCTATCCTATCCGATCCGATCCTATATGAGTCTTTCTAAATATTGACTATCCTATTCTTTACGAGTCTATTGCTTCTGACACTATCCTATCCGACGCAATCATACACAACCCTTTCCTACACGAACCTATCCTATTCGAAACTATCCTCTCCGAACCTATCGTATTCTATTTGATTATATCCTATCCTATAATATACGGTCCAATCTTATCGTATCATGTCCCATCATATTTGATTATATCCAAACCTACCTCATCATATCTTCTCTAATTCTTTCATATGTTATTGGATCATATTTTACCCTATATGATACAATTTTATACCATAATATCCGCTCATATCATATTCTATTCTATCCGACCCTATACAGATTATACAGTATTACAGATTTTAAATGATTTGAAAAGATTTCAAGAGTTTGAAGTAGTTAACTTGTACAATTTCAGACAGAATCTTGATATTTCCAAAAGATTTTAAATTATTTTAAGGAACATCAAAAAATGTATTCAGATTTCAAGAGATTTTATAATATGATTAATGGCTTCTGCGGTATTTTAAGAAATTAAAGTCGATTTCCGTGGATTGCAAAGGATTTAAAGGGATTTCAAAGCATTTCAAGAAATCTTGAGGGATTTAAAAATATTTTTATGTATTTCAAAAAAATGTCACGGGATTTTTGAAGGATTTTAAGAGATGCCGAAATATTGAAGGGATTTCATGAGATTTCACGGCATTTCAGAATATTCTTGCAGATCTTAATAGATTCCTGGATAGATTCCAAATGATTTTCAAATACCATTAAGAATTTCAAAAGATTTCAAATAATTTTAATAGGTTTCGAAAAATTATAAGTGATATAAGTGATTTTAAAGAAACCAAATTTTTAAAAGATTTAAAACATGAATATGAAATACTACATATTAAAAAATAAATAAAACAAATAATTATATAATGTTTACAATCTATCCAAAAGATAAATATTGGAAAAATACAATATATCGAAAATCTCGAACTCATTGTCGTTGGAACCCTGATTGGCTTTTCATTATTTGAAGTTGTTTATATTTTTTAATTTGAAAATTTGAAAATTAAGTCTACAAATATTCCCTTTCAATAAGAAAAATCATGGAAAAGCTCATAGGAATTGTGAAACGTTTTTGCTCTTTAATAGTCTTGCACGGTTACATTAAACCCGCCAAATTATCTGATAAATTATTTAAAATATTATACATGTTTTATGTTATTACTTTTCACATGAGATCAGTATTTCTTAAGAATAATTTCAATCTGAAACTATAATTTTTCTTAAAAGACATAAAATTTCAAAAAAATTTTAGTTGTGTTAATTTTTCCGTCGGAAATTATAATTTTTTCAAAAACAAAAATTATTAGATTTCAAAGATAATATTTTTTTTTTAAATTTACGTTTTTTGGATCTGTTACTGTTTTTTTCACCAGAAGATGACATTTCTAAATAAAAATGATTAGATTTTAAAGTTTCATAATTTCTGAGCAATTGTAGGTAACATTAGCGTTTTACATCAAATCTTGGTTTTTTGAAACAAAAAGCATTAAAATTCGAACAAAATTTTTACTTTTTGAACAGCCGCAGATTATACTAACGTCTTTCACACAAAATCATTTATTTTAAACAAGGATCATTCGACTTCGAAGAAGATTTACAATTCTGAATGATTTTCTATTTCATTATGTTAGTGTTTTTCGTCGGCAATTATTGATATTTTTAATAAAAAAATATCAGGTTTCAAAGAATATTTACATAAAATTTTTCAACAACTTTAGGTTATGTCCGTGTCTCTTATCTGAAATCGGTACTTATAGAAAAATGTGATTGTTCTAACCAAAGGTACTTTAACCAAAGAAAATTCACAATCACTGAATTTCAGTTGTCGATGCTTTCACCATTCATTTTTAATCCCTGACCAAAGTATCGGATAGTAATTCCTTCCGAACCAATCCGAATCGTTCCGGAATCTGTATCCTAACCAATCCGAGTCAATTCGAACCAATCCGAAAAAAGTTCTACATTTCATTTGACTCAAATCGTTTAAAAATTAATCCGACTCAATCCGGTTCTATCTGAACTCCAAAACGAACCAATTCGAATCAAAGTTTCAATCCAAATGAATCCAAATCAATCCGAACTCGGATTGATATACACTGAATTTTCAATGCGAATGAATCCGAATGAATTCGAGTTCGTACTGAATTGGATTCTTCCGGATTGAAAATCGTTTTAAGTAAACCGAGTTCGGATTAATGCGGATTGAAAATTTGGTTTGGATTTATTCGAATTGGAAGTTCGGATTGAACCGGATTGAGTAGGAATAATTTTTGACCGGTTTGGATCAAACGAAATGTAGAAATTTTTTCGGTTCGGAACGAATTAACTCGGACCAATTGGGACTGGATGCGGATTAAATCGGAAAAATTATAATTTGCGGAAGGGTAAAAATTGCACTTTTAATGAAAGTTATATTCACCTATAGAATTGAAGACAGCCGTTAAGATGAGGGCCAGAATGTAAGAGATCCTCATTTTTTCCAAGTAGAAAAAAACGAATCAATCTAATAATTATGATATAATTAATATATAAATTATATGGAAAAGAATGATGACTCGTATTATGGCTCGTCGTCTCGTTTACAATATTTTCTGAGATGTTAAACTTCAGTACAAGATCTCATTACTACTTCTGCATATTCGACTTGACGCAATCGTATTTATTTAAGAAATCAAATATTAGAATTTGAAAATCAACGAAAAAAAGCTTGTCATTTAATTCAGACATTATATCGAGGATTGTCTCAAACCTTATAATAAAAGTTATATGCCATTTTTGAAAATGTGTGACCTAGCCTAAAGTCTTATGGCTAATAAAATT
Source organism: Andricus quercusramuli (assembly GCA_932178445.1). Taxonomy (NCBI): domain Eukaryota; kingdom Metazoa; phylum Arthropoda; class Insecta; order Hymenoptera; family Cynipidae; genus Andricus; species Andricus quercusramuli. Next base: position 46,372 of record CAKNXH010000827.1, on the reverse strand, counting down.
TGGACAACTCTTTTTTTTGTGTGTGCACAATAAAGATATAAAACAAAATTTTATTTCCTACAAAAAATAATAGTTCCTAGATTAGATTATCTACATTATTTGTTTTGTCAGATATGGAGAAACTATATTGCGTGTGTAAATCAACCCCGAACAATGAATTGTGATAACAAGAAATATTTCCGATTACGCAATCTCTGTTTAATCTCTTTTACTGGTCATAAACGTGAAAGAAGACAAACAATTTCGAAACTTTGAATATCAATTGCCAAGAAAGAAGAAAAAATTAATTTTCAATCCACAAAACTTCCCTAAAATCACACTTTGCATCAGAAATTTCTTATATCATATCTTAAATATCTAAATAAAATTCTCAGATGATATTTTTTCCAGATTGTACAAGGATTTAACAAATAACATTATTTTTTTAAAAAGTTTTCTCATAAAAAGAATTTTTTATTAGACTGTACTTGATTTTTTTTTCTTTTATAAGAATTTATAAGTGTATTATATTATACTTTATCTTACTTGATTTTATAAAGTCAATTCAATTAATTTCCAAAAGAGATTTTACCAGTTATTTAAAGTACATATTACTAAATTTTTTATAATATTCGAGCAGTTTTTTCTGTATCATTCAAACAATATTTTTCTAGATTTTGTAGGTTTTTTCTGAAATATTTTTGCTCAACATATTTGTGGTAAAATTTCCCAAGTGTCCCCGCCTAAAATTTTGTTGTTGCCTATCTTATTCAAACTCCGCCAGATTGTAGTGCTAGTGGACCTCTTTATATTCTGTAAAGGGGGCGCACCTAGTATAACGGGTTGTCAAGATACATGGGCCAGAATTTTCGACGATTCACCCCGACTGCTAACCTTCAATTGTACGTGACTCCTGTTACAGTTATCCAATTTAACTTTTTTTTGCGGGTTTTAGAAAGGTATTTTAACAAGGTTTACAACAAAAGTAACCATTGAACAATGAAAAAATTATTTCACCTTGATTTTTCATTTTAAAAAACATTTTTGTGATTCTCTCCCAATGCGGCATTTTCAATATTTTTTTAGTTAGGCTAGAAAAAAAGCTTGATTTTTTCTCTTGAAAAACACCCCAGAACGAAAATGGGATGGAAAGTATTGGGTGAGTTGTAGAAGGTCATAAGAGCGCGGGTGCCCCGCGCCAACGAGCCACGGCGCTACTAGGCTTGCTGTAGTGACTCAGTTGTTTTAATAATTGATCAAAATAATTTTTCAGTTAACATGTAACGAATATTTCATTTTATCCTTACTTTCATGTAGCTGGAGAACGATTTACATATTTTCTTAATTAAAATTTTCAAATGGTTCCATCGTAGGAAAACGATAGTTAATAATAAAATCATTAACGATTTTGTTGGATGGTTCTGCTTATCTGTTACATTTTGAGATGGTTTTTAATAAGTCGTCTTGTTTGCCACGTTTTGGTGAGTTTTTTTGGTGCACGGAGAAAATTTGGTTAGGAAACTTTACCAAACTTTTGAGTAAAATTGGGATATATGGACTAAAAGGAGAATGTTTGACATTATTGTAATAATTTGTGACGTGCAAAAGGTTAAATAATACATGGCAGTTCGGTAAACTTTAATAGCGCAGATTAAAGTTTCCAAATGTACAGTAAATATTTTCAAAAGTAAACATTAATGCACGTCGTGTAATTATTGAGAACTATTCTGTCATACATTGAGGAAAAATTGGATAAAATTTCATATTAGTTGAGTAAAGTTTGCAAATGTAAAGTCAAGCAAACTTTAAATTATGCAATGTTAATGCTTCCCTTAAAATCGGTTATAGAATGACAAATTTCGGTGAATGTTTCTAAGTAAAAAATGTATTATATACTCGAAAGTTTGGTAAAGTTTAAAATCAATTCTAGAGACACATTGATTTTTGATCTGTTACAGTTTACAACACATTGCATGAAAGTTTTTCCGCTGTTGAATAGATTTTAATTTTTGCTACGTTAGACTTTATTCGACAGTTTGGTAAACCGACATTCGAGTCGCAGTCGCCCAGCATCTCCCACCACTTCCCAAATCTTGCAGGATCGTATAAAAGTATTAAGCACCTCGAAGATATTTACCATTTTTTAAATTATGAATAAGTTGTTCAATTTTCAACCTATTCATAGTTCTCGTTGGCATTTAGTATTGGATAATGCATAATAGTTCTACAATTGCAAAATAAAGTTGGAGTTGATGCCTCTGGCGTAAGCCTTAGTGATGCTATTTC
>CAKNXH010000827.1:22140-44007 GCA_932178445.1 Andricus quercusramuli | reverse complement strand
TGTTAATCTCTTTGCCTTTAACAATTTTTGACGTGATTCTCCTTGCCTTTCACATTTCGGGGTGCTTTTTTTATGTGAGTCCCCTTGCCTCTCACGTTTTGGGGTGCTTTTTTTATGTGAGTCCCTTGCCTCTCACGTTTTGGGGTGCTTTTTGGTGTGAGTCCCCTTGCCTCTCACTGTGTTACTTAAAAAGTGATTTTTTATTCAGCTTAACGTTCACTTTGATCTTCTCTTCGCGATCTCTTTGCGATTTTTCTCTTCGGGAAAATGTCATACTGTGGAGATGACGAATACTTCTTCAAAATTAGAGTCGATTCTGAAGAGGGTACAAAGTGATAGTATTTTTGTGTGCTTGGCACATTCTTTGCAGAGTCGAATCGAGTTTTAAGGTTTTCAGCAGTGGCGGCATGATTTTCTTTGGAAATGAAAAATATGACCGTTTCAGGCAACTTTTTTAGCCCATTGATATAGAGCATCATCAGTTAAAATCTGATTCTGAGACGATGCCTGGAGACTTGCACGTGCGGCGAGTCTTTTCAAATTGCCCCCAATTCTATCACCTGGTCCTTTTCCATGTGCAGTCGCGTGAAAGTGCCATTTCGTCTGAATACCGAAGTCTGCTTCATGATATAGCAGATTTACATAATTGTACTTATTTTCAAAATGTTGTGCTGCACCATCGATAGAGTAAATAATTTTTTTTGGTTTGAAATTATCTTTTAGGTATTTGGTTATAACTTTCTGAAATTCGTACACAGATATTGTTTCGTGATTCAGGTTGTCTGATAAAAGAGCTAGATTGCGATGTTTTAATTCATTATCCTCTTTGTAATAGATGACAGTTGTATAGATCGTGACCTGATTTTTGTTACTTGTAAGCAGAAACATAATTTTTATCAATTATTAAAACAACTGAGTCACTACAGCACGCCTAGTAGCGCCGTGGCTCGTTGGCGCGGGGCACCCGCGCTCTTATGACCTTCTACAACTCAACCAATACTTTCCATCCCATTTTCGTTCTGGGGTGTTTTTCAAGAGAAAAAATCAAGCTTTTTTTCTAGCCTAACTAAAAAAATATTAAAAATGCCGCATTGGGAGAAAATCACAAAAATGTTTTTAAAATGAAAAATCAAGGTGAAATAATTTTTTCATTGTTCAATGGTTACTTTTGTTGTAAACCTTGTTAAAATACCTTTCTAAAACCCGCAAAAAAAAGTTAAATTGGATAACTGTAACAGGAGTCACGTACAATTGAAGGTTAGCAGTCGGGGTGAATCGTCGAAAATTCTGGCCCATGTATCTTGACAACCCGTTATACTAGGTGCGCCCCCTTTACAGAATATAAAGAGGTCCACTAGCACTACAATCTGGCGAAGTTTGAATAAGATAGGCGACAACAAAATTTTAGGTGGGGACACTTGGGAAATTTTACCCCATTTCAGGGATTTTTGTTGGTACAATATTATATACGATTTTATCTGATTTTTAAAAGTTTATTAGTATGATTTACGAACGAGATCTTACCTGCTATTTACAGTTAATAATACGGGAATTATATATATATATTTTTTTTAATAATTATATTTTTCAAGATTTTAAAAGTATTTTTGCTTAAGTCATTTACGGGGTTTTTATTGGTGCAATATTAGATACGATTTTATCTGTTTTCTTAAAAAGTATATTAGTTTGATTCACGAAAGAGATCTTACTTGTCATTTGCAATCAATAATACTGGAATTTTTAATATGTTTAATTTTTTTCAAATAATTAACATTTTTAAGATTTTACACGTATTTTCAAATAAAAAAATGGTTCCATATTAATCAAATTAATAGTGTTTTTCTAGATTTTCTAAGTTTTTTCTGAAATATTTCTGCTTTGTCATGTTTAATATATTTTATGGATTCTTATTGGCGCAATATTATATAGGATTTTATCTGTTTCTCTAAAGTATATTACTTTGATTAACGAACGAGATCTTACCTGATATTTACAGTTAATAATACGATCAGTTTTACATATTTTTTTTTCTTCTTGTTTAAATAATTATCTTTTTTTCCAAATTTCATAAGCATTTTCAAATAAAATACATTTTTTTATTTTAATCAAGTAGTACTTGTTATTTTTTAATTAAATTTTCAATAGGGTTGTATGTGGCGTTTTAAACCGAAACTTTTGACACATTTTTAAATATGATTTTATACGTTTTACTTAAGTTCATTAGTTTTGTTTATCAAGAGATTTTAGTTAATATTCATAGGTAGTTAATTACACTGAATTTTTAATATATGGTATACTTTACTTTTTCCTGTTTCTTAACCAACACTATTTATAGGATTTTATTGGTAATTTCGAATAAAATCTTTTGCTTCCTCATAGAGGATGATTTGTGATAGTACAATTTTGAAAAATACGCTGATAAGAAAGAATCGAAAATATATAATTTTTCTATGTTACATGTCCATATCAAAAACTAAAAATTTGTAGATGAAGAAAAATGAGTTTGCTAAACTGCAATCAGCATCAAAACATGATCTCATAACAAGAAGAAGACTCAAAAGATATAATTGGCTGAGAAAAACATAAGAAAGTCGATACTTGAGTTTACTTACCGCGATAAAGGCTCTAGATTCATGTGTAATTATTCATAGAAAAAAATAAATAATATGTAAAATGTTACCTTAATATAAAATACTACAGCAAGTCCAAAGACACTCTTTGCAGTAATAATAGCTTTACATTGAATAGTGTAATCTTTATTTTGTTTTAAAGGAGCATTTTAATGCATAGTAAATTTAAAAAAAACTAAAATTCTAGTACCGCTACTTAATGAACTTTCAATTCTTTCTATTTTTGAAAATTAAAAATGTATCTTAGTATGTGAGAATATAAGATGATTAAAATCTAATCATTATCCTCGCCATCGGTGCTATTGCTGTTCGAACTGGAATCATCACAGATTCAGATTCAGCGTCAAGTATATGTCATATCCGCGTTGATCTACTGAATAAAATTTGAAAATTCCTAAAATGAATAAAACATTTAATGTAAATAATTAAATAAAATAATTTGAAAAATAAGAATCAGAAAGAATATTATAGATCATCATTGGTTTGAAGAAAAAAAATTTTCATTATTTTACGAAAACAATATTTAAAGAATAACTGACAAAAGAAAGCTTAAGCATGACTTATTGGCGAATGTCTAATTTTAGCCGTAAAATTTGAAACTTGAAAATTACATTTCTAAAAAAATATAGTCGATCCTAGGAGAGGAAATAATTATAAATAAAGATTTGATGATGTTTTCCTGCTCAATGCATATAAATAAAATCAATAAAAATAATACTGTCAATTTTAATGATAAAAAAAAAACAAAATTTAAGAAATTTATTGAGGCTGTTGTAATGAAATTTAAAGTTGTATATCGACGGGCCCGAATAATATTCGACTATCTTAAGCCCGTTGAACAGTTGACTATCTCAACTTAAGTATTAAATATATACTAAATGAATACATGAAACATTTCATATTGAACTCTTGTATTATTATTCGTTTGATAGCATAATAAAACAAGTTTCTTATATTATTATACAATGATTGATTATAAATTATTACCTTAGACAGCTAATAAAAAGTTCTCATTAATTTTCGGTTTTGCAACAGAACCTTGCATAGCATTACATGCTCGACCTTTTACACTGTAATTTAATTTATATACATTTAATTTTAATTTATATATATAATACACTGAAATTTAAGCTGACTTTCATTTCTAAGTTAATTGTTTCGATTACTAAATAGAATTAGATAAATTAACTTCTTCTATTCAGTGACATTTATCGAAATAATAAGTTGCTTTGAAACTAAAATTAGTAATAATTACCATTTAATGAATTAGTAAATGACTTTGAACTACAAAATAGTCAAGGTTTACGACTGATTCAGGTTTAGAGAGTACAAAAGGTACGTTTTTTACTTGAAGAATATTTAGTTACGTTGAAAAAATATTTTTTTAACACAGCAAAACAATTTATTCAAGAGAAAAAAATAATTTGGTTGACGTTACAAAAGTATTTTGTTGGGTTAACCAAAAATTTTGGTTGAACCAACAAAATATTGTATTGGGGTGACCAAAGGATTTTGTTGATTCAACAAAAAAATGTCGTCATGCCAACAAAACAGTTGTGTTTGGCCAACAAAAGGTCCCAACAAAAAAAATGTGTTGGCTCTATGTATGTATGTGTCCCAAAAAAATCCATAAGTGAAAAATTGGCTTTTGCCCGTTTGTGGCGCTAATTATAATTTTTTGCAGTTCTTTAAATAAAAATTATTTTAATATATAATATACTAATTTGCACTGATATTTAGATGTTTATATAATTTGTTTAAATAATTTATTATTGTTTTTAGCAATTTATGCAAAGAGTAGAGATAGAAAGTCGCTCTCTTTCCAAATTTTACACTTATTTTAAGCTTTCCAGTTAGAGCGAGGCAATAATCAATCAAATTTAACAAAAATAATTGTTTCAACGATTTGTTATAATTTATAATAATTTTCTCTTAGACTAATTCCAGAATGTTGCCGCTTTTTCTGAAATTTTCCACTTTTTGTCCACCTGTTACTTGAAGCGAGGTGAAAATTAATAGAATAGAACAAAAATAATATTGTGTAAAAGAATTATTAATGTTTATAACAGTCTCCTCCTATAGTGATGCTAGACAGTTCCGGTTTTCTCTGAAATTTTCCACTTTTCGTCAACTTTTCACTTAGTGATGTAATAACTAATGCAAGTTAACGAACATAATTGTTGAATCAATTCATTTTTGTTTCTAACTATCTTCCTTCAGATAATTGCAAAAAAGTTGTAGTTTTTCATTGAATTCTTTCAATTCATTTGGATTTTCAATTATAAGCAAATAATAAATGAACAAAAGAGAGAATCATTTCTTAAACAATCTCTTTCTTTCATGTGAATATATTTTTTTGAAATAAAGCAGATATTTGAAATATTCTTCAGATTTTCTATATGGTTCATACTGAATGTACATTTTTTTAGAAGTAGTTACTAAGAGCCTTTTTCAATTATTATTACTATTTGTTATTTGTTCCTAACTAAGGAGTCAGAGAGGAACTGGAAATTGCAGAAAAACCCACAACTTTCTAGCATTACCCTAAGAGAAAATAGTTATAAACAATAATAATTTGTCTGAACGATTACTTTTGTAAATTAATCTGCTTTGTTCGAGGATTAAACTATTTTGTTAAAATATGTTGGCCGCAAAAAAACTAAAATCTTTTTCTCGAATGATTTGACTTCTAAAGCTCACAGTTTAGGAGAAAAATGGAAACATTATTTTTTTCTGAGTTTGAAATGAAAAAGATATAAGCATGAAATTTCGTCCGAAAAAAGCTTAAAGCTTTGCTTCAATAAGGTGGTTTCTGAAGTTTGTTATTTTGAGAGAATGAATGAAAAATTCAATTTTATTCACAGATTATATTTATTCACAGATTTAGAGATAAATTTAAAAAAAACGAATTTTCGTCCTCAAATGCTTTGAGCATGTCCCAGAATACTTTTTTTAAAGAAAAGTTTATTATAAAAGGTATTTTTTCATGTAAGTAAAAATGTAGGTAGGAAAGTGCTTGGTATTTTTAAAAAGTTAAGCCACTTTGGCATTTTCGTTATAATGTTTTCAATCTTTAACCATTTTTTTCATAAACAACGCAACAAAAACAAATTTTACAAATCTCTCTATATTTATCTTCAAATGAACTTTTCAAAAATTATGTTGCCTGGAAGCGAGAAACAACTCTATTCTCCTAATCACGTATAATTTTCTGAACTCTTTTATTTATATTAAATTCCTAGAATTCCGAAAGAGAATTCTTCAGCAATTCTAGTTAAGAGACAGTTTTGATTTTGCGCAGAATTTGTAATAACACAAAGGGTGGAAATTATATTTTATGATATCATACGCACTATAAAGGAGATTTTCGGAAAACATATTTAATTATGCTTTAAAGATCAAGAAAATTCTCATAAATCTTAATGGCGACTTTCTGGAAATGGCTGCGAAAGATTTCATCCAAATTACACATCTGGAAACCATTTTTTTCTCTTAATAACGAATACCTTATTTTTAATTTAAAAAAATTGACTCTTAATTCATTCGTAGGTTGAAAATTCAACTAATTTTAGTTGAAAATTTATTTAGGTATTGTAGTTGTATAAAAATCCAACTAATCTGGTTCCAGTTTTTTGAATAGTGTATCTATACGAGATTTTAAGACTCAAAAGGTTTTTAATAGAATACAAGAAATGTTAAAGGATTGCATAAAATTTTAGAATAGGATTTCATAGGATTTGAGTAATCAACAACTTAAGATACCTTCTTAAATAATTAAATTTATAAAGGATGAGCTTACATTGACAACCTAATAGCGCAAGGAATTGAGAAGTAATTATTCAAAATAATAGCCTCAATGTACAATTGCACATACAGAATTATAAAATGTATTCCCTTGTTAACTTATCCTGAACGTTTGTATACCTATATATTGTATATTGTATTTGCAATACGTATTTTGATTTTAAAGAAATTTATAATTATTATAATCGAGATTTTACATCTATCAACAGTCACAGAATAATGCTAATATTACAGAAATTCGGGATCATCTCAAATTAGGAGGGAGTTAACGACTTTCTCCCTTATTTTCAGAGCTTAACAATGTGTATCTGAAAAAGTGGGATATTTGATAAAAACCAATAAAGTTCAATTTGACATAAAACATTTGACATAAATTTGACATGAAAGCACAAGAATGTAAAAACAGAAATAAAAAAAACAGAAGCATCTCTCGAAACCAACTTCATGCTGCAAACGGATTGTATTGATGCAAACGTAATAATTGAACCTTTTACACAACTGCTATTCCAGCTTGTATTATACTATCGGCCGAACAATTACAGCGTTATTCAACGTTATTCATACAAATGTTATTTGGTTTAATCCATTCTTAGTGCAGTCGAAGACCTAATACCGAATACCATATGGATATCTGTCCAAAAAATCTTTTTCTTGATCGGTAATAGGTCTAGTCCAATGGGGGGGATCTTTGTGCACTGCTACCATTATATTTTTAGGTCCTTCGTACATTCTGAAGGGAGTAGGCCTAGGATATCGTTTAAATCCAAAGATTTCACCAGCCGGGTTTACTTGTACCTTAAATTCTTCGTCTGTTGGTATAGGTACATAGTCGTCCTCCATTAGTAGTAATGCAGGATCTGTTTTATCTGTGGTTACCACTGGGATTCCAAAAAATTTCAAACCACGAAATGAAGGAAACTCGAAGTCTATCCATTTCAATCCCTTGCGCAGAGTAGCAGGAATATAGTTTGAAGGGTTATATGGGTCATGTGGGATACCAGGTCGGGCGGACTTCAAACTTAATTCTGTAAGAGGAAATAGAAATTGATCAATATTGATACCTAATAGTATATTGCGTATCAAGTGGTCTAAAAACAGTGCATGAATCACGAAAATGACCTCCTACGAGAGACGCACAATACTTTTGGCAAGAAGGTCATGAAAAGCCAGTAAGGTCTTTCTGAGGTCGTGCGAGAAGGATAGAAGAATCATTCAAATTTACCAAATTATGCAGAAAATGAAGAAAATTGAGAAATTGAGTAGCTAAGGTAGCGCTAATGTTCATCCACAGATACTGAGATGCATACAGTTATTGATGCCTTTTAGAAAACCTAGATTTATTATCTTTTCGGGAAACTATCGTATGACAAAGAACAGCGCCACCGTACAGAGGGCGTCTTTCATGGCTGAGCCCTCTACTATTTTTAACCATAGTTCTGCTGCTATCTGTGGCACTATGCAAGTCTCCTGGGTGCATCTACGGCGACAGAAATTATCGCAAGCACCCATGCCACCCATGTTTTTTGTATGGATCACTAGAAGATCTATGCTTCTAGTTCAAAGCAACTTCAGAGTGCTTTCAATATCGTCGAGAGGCACACAGTAGAGATTTTCTTGGACCTTGGATTAGACGTATGTGCCAAGATGAATCTGAAGCGAAAACGAATTACTGGCATTCCCGGGGACCCTGAGCTTGTGGATATTAGTCTTATTGGACATCTTGGCACTAAAGAGACCTATACATACCTAGGCGTACCTCATAACCACATTCAGGATATAACATCCGTGAAGGAGTCTCTCCGAAGCAGATCCTTCGACAGATTTAATCATTCAATCTGTCGGCGTTGGACAAGGTATCTGTGACTAACATGCTTCCAGTCTCAGTTCTTCTCTACTCGTTTGGGATTATGCATATGCAGAAGAGCTTGCATATCAATTTTTCCGTTTCGCGATCGAACATCCGAAGCAGTCAAGGCGAGCACGAACTTCTGAATCTCTTATGCCTTTGTAACCAAAATGTTCTGGGTTCTCAAATAGCTCACGTAGTTGCAAATGGAAGAGATCCTCTCTTACAACTGGTGAGGAAACACGAGAGGATTGACAAACGAGCGTTTTTTACAAAGCCGCGGAGTAGGCGGCCGAGAGCTTCAGCCTGGATTTTAACGTCAGGAATGAGGAAAGTGCATTGCTTTATCTAAATGCCTTACTTCTGAAAGCTTAAGTAAATAAAGCAGAGTTTGTAGCAGTGATGAAGAAAATCAGCCCTTGACGAAGGAGTGAACTTTTTGTTTCCTCAGAGCATCAGGACTTGATTAAGGTACAAAGAGTTTTATTTTAGCATGCCAGGACGGTGTTATTTCCACGTTAATATACTGTGACCGCATTTAATGTGAAGAAATTTCTAACGATAGGTGCAGAGTGCCTCAGCCCACAGTGACTAACTGGAACAGAAGACACAGTTGGCCTTATCACGCAGAAACTACCCAACTCTACAAACATAATACGGTTCAAAAAGTGTCTTAATACCATCATTGTCGCTCTTACGGTGTTGGCCGCGACTCTGTCCTATCGAATGATCCGAGGGAGATAGAGTCAATTGTCCAAAACGAGAAGTGCTAAATTTTCTGGAACTACTATTTTCGGATAGCAGTCTCCGTTGCACACTCGAGGCCAGACATCATTCTCCAAAACTTCGAGAAACAAACTATATTCGTGATCGATTTCTCGACTCCGACAGACTACAAAATCACTGCTAAGAAGAAGGGAAACAAGAAGAGGTATCAAGAGACCTTAAAAGGGAGCTGCAGCAACTTTATGCCGAATATTCGGCTGAAATAATTTTCTTTGTAATCGAATCGATGCCAAAAACATGCCAAGGCACTTGCGAGATGAATGCTATCATCTTTGGATGATCTCTGATCTTTAGATCAAAAATCTTAGATGAAAGATCTTTGATCTTTGGATGGCATCATGGATGCCTGTCATCCTACTGAGAGCAAGTGTCATTTTTATAATGGCTTCCAGCTGGGTCTTTTGTGTTAAACACTTGAATGGCTCACCGTGCAGCAATGCATACGTTATCTGATTCGTTTCACTCAATTTTTCGTTGTATTTATTAATCAATATTACCCTTGGATGGTGAACGAAGAGCAGGCTTGGCAGGAACAGGCGACCTGGACCTGGATCTGGAACTGGGCCTGGAACTACTAGACTTGGAGTCGGACTGTGTACTTAATTCTGCAACAAAAAATAGATTCATTTTTTTAATTATAGATCCGAAATACAGGTCGTCTAAAAGCCTTCAGAAAAATTACATATTTTTTTCGGAAACGATTCTGTGAAATGAAATTTCTTATGGAGGGTGAAAGAAAAATAAGAATGTGGATTTTTTTCGAAAACGGCTTGACTAATTTTGATGAATGAAATATATGTTGTTAACACTAATAGGATAATTGAAAAATACACCATTTTAACAAAAGGTACAGGCAAAGAAATTTTGAATCTTTCAATTTTTTTTTAAATTATGACATTAGACATTAGACATTAGAGACCGTAATGGAATTACGTCAGGGAAAAGTCAGGCATTTAAAAAAAATTTACAAAAAGCAGGGAATTTCTATAATATTAAATAACGGCCAAACAGAATTAATTTGGAATTCTTCAATTTTAATTTCATATATTTCAATTTTCATTTCAATTTTGAATTGTTTTATTCCGTTTATAATAGATTGTAGGTTAGAAATGTTACGAGCTGAAGATTCTCGTCTTTCAATATTAATGGTCAGGAAAAAATTTAGGATTTTTTTTAATGAAGTTTTGGGGTAACCCTGATAATAATAATAATTACCGACCCTGTTGGTAATTTATTTGCCGTGTGTTAATAATTATTTTTTTTTTGCAGTTTGATTCTCCTGAAGATTATCTTTTTAGTTATAAATTTTATTATCCGTTTGAAAATTCGGCAATTTTGTTAAAAAGTCATCCTTTTGGTTTAAAATTCAACTGTTTTATTGAATATCCGTCTTTCTCGGTTTCAAATTCAATTATTTTCGTATAAAAATTACTTTTTGATTATAATTCATATTTTGGTGTTGAAAAGTCAACTGAAATCTTTTTTAAATGGAAATTAAACTATTTTTTTGAAAAGTCATACTTTTTGGCAGAAAATTCAAGGGTTTTGTCAAAAATTCGTATTTTTGAGCTTGAAATCAAGTATCCACGTAGGAAGTTTACTTCGCGTTTAAAAATCGTAGTTTGATGTTAAAAAGTGAAACTTAAATCTATGTTTTTGAAAATTTGTCTTTTCAAATTGAAAAATTATCTATCTCAGTAGAAATTGTATCTTCTTGGATAAAATTTGCAAATGTTTGACTGACAATTCAACAATTTTTTAAACGTCATTCTTTTTGGTTGAGGATTTAACTTTTTTATCGAAAATTCAATTATTTTGTATAAATTTACTTCTTTATTCAAAAGTCATATTTTGGTGTTAAAAAATCAACTGAAATCCCTTTGGATGAAAATTTAACTATCATTTTGAAAAAATTTTCTTTTGATTCAAAACTTTATCTGTTTTAGTAAAAATTTCATCTTTCTTGGATTAAAATGCATTTATTTGATTGAAAATTCCACAATTTTGTCAAAAAGTAAATCCTTTTTGGTTGAACATTCGTCTTTTCGGTTTAAAAATTTACTTGTTTCCCAAAAATTTACTTTTTGATTGGAATTCATATTTCAGGGTTGAAAAGTCAACCGAAATCTTTTCTGAAAGGAAATTATTTTTTTTTTATTTAAAAATCTATTTGTTTTAGAAGATACCCCTTGGATAGAAATGCAACTCCTGGAAAAATTACTTCGCTGCTTGAGGATTCAACTATTTTGTTTAAAAATTCTGGTTGAATCACTTTGTTAAAAAAATCCTTTCGCTTCTTAAAGATTTATATTTTCATTTTAAAATTGAGCTCTTCCGTTGAAAATTTAACTATCTTCTTAAAAATTAATTTTTTGCCGAAAATTCATATTTTTTGGTTGAAAATTCAATTTTTGTACAGATAATTCGTTTTTTGAACTTGTTTTTCTGTCGTGACTGAAAAATCTTCAGTATTTTAAAATTAGTATTTTGATTTTAAAATTAATTTTTTCATGAAATTTCAACTGTATTGTTTGAAATATCAACCATTACACTTTTTTGATGAGAATTCATCCTTTCAGGTTAAAAATTCAATTATTTTGTTGAAAATTGAATTATTTTGTGGAAAATTCAATCCTTTCTTTCTAAATCATCTTTTGTTGTAGAAAGGTGATTTTTTATTCGAGATAAATAAATAAATTTTACCATTTTTAATTGGTATCTAAACTATTGTCTGGTCAGGGAAAATTAAAAATTGGTCAAGGAAAGATCAGGGAATTTTGAAAATAAAGTTTTGTTTTTCTTCTGGAAAACACAAATTGCGTACAGTAAGGGGGGAGGAGGGTAAATTCGGACATTTCTGAATTGATAGTTTTAATTACTAAAGCGAGTTTGAACCAGAATCTAGAAACGGCATGACTCAAAAATCCCGCAAAATAAAATTCCCGACGCTACCAAATTCTCGAATAATGAAATTCCTGAATTTGGACAATTAAAAACTTTTCCTTCATAAATATTATTTTCTGATGAAAAATGAAATAATCCAATTGAACCAATTAAAATTTCTGAAATTATTGTTCGAATTTGAAATAAGAGTGATTGAGAAAAAATTCTATCCGGAAACACATTTTTTCAATTACTGTTATATTTAAAAAATCGAAAATTCCATTTTGCGGTCAAATTATACAAGATGCGAAAAAAGATGAGAAGATAAAAATTGTGTACTCAAAAAAGGTCTACAAATTTGCTATCAATCACTTTTTGATGAGATGCGCAGTTTTTTTTTCATTCGTAAAAAACTGATTTAAGAATAAAATAAATACATTTTTTGGACCAATCACGAAAACAATTAATAGACTAAAGTTGTTCACTCACAAAAGAGCTACAAATTTTTTCTCAATCATTTTTTGATAAGATGCCTAATTTTTGGACAAAATCGGGTGACGGATAACTTTGCACGCAGCAACTTTGTACGTGCCCAACTGTGCACGTCGATGGCCGGACGGACAACTGTGCACGTCCATCTGTGCACGTCCAAGACCACAGGAGCGTGCACGTCGAAATTTCGACGTGTACAGTTGTCACTTGGACAACTGTGCACGTGCACAGATGGTACTTGGACAACTGTGCACGTCGAAATTTAGACGTGCACATATGGTACTTGGACAACTGTGCACGTCACAGTTGGCCAGGAGACCCGGTTTCGTGGCCAAAATTCAAAAAGTCTACGAATGTAGCTGAAAATAGTTACTCGGGGGTTTTTGGGGTCGCTGATTACAAATCTGTAGTCAAAAATTCAAAATTCAAAATGGCGGACCCAATATGGCGGCGAAGATTTTGAAAAGTCAACGGAATTGGCTAAAAATAGTTACTCGGGGGTAATAATGTAATCAATAGTCGAATCCAAATTATTTTTCATTACAAAGTCAATAATTTCTCTTTTGGTAAATTCCGACATTATATACAATATATTCGAATCCAAGAGAAAAAAAGTAAACAAAAAGAAGTCTGTAATTTTCGATAAGATTTCGAAGTGAGGTTAGCACTGGAAAACAAGTGAAGTACAGCGCAGCGCGGCGAAACAACAGACGTACGCGTGTGTAGCGGCACGCTCAACTCAGGCATAGACACGTCAGGACAGGTATTGGCGTTCGGACGCTGACTCTTTCACTCGCGAATTTTATGTTATTTATGAAAACGGGCAAAAGTGGGCACCCCTACCGTAATGTATACACCCAAGTGAACACACTGATATTTTAAATTTTTTGATAAGTAGTGGTATTGCGTGGTATTCTCGATTCAAAGAAGGTACTTTGCCAATTTAATGTTCTAATTTGTTGCTAACATCAATGTTGTAGAACTTTAATTAAAATTTCTTTATTCAATTAACACTTTTTTTAACTTCTACATGTATAGGGGTGAGAACAAAGAAGGAATCGTTAAAAAATAAGTAACAGATTTATAACTATATTAAATATTTAAGCAAAAAACACAATAAGATTTTTTTCTAAACTTTAAACTTTGCGTGTCTGTCAACAAAGCAGGATTTTATTAATTACCAATTCATTTACGGAAAAGATACCTTAAATATCACTGATTACGATGGCCTGACTTTTTTTAACAAATTCGAAAGTTGAAAAATTGGACTTTTGGCCACGAAACCGGGTCTCCTGGCCCACTGTGCACGTGCACAAAATGTACTTGGACAACCGTGCACATCGAAATTTAGACGTGCACAGATGGACTCATGTGCACTTTACCGTGCACATATGTCACTTGCCCAACTGTGCACGTGCACAGATGTCCCTTGATCATCTGTGCACATGCACAGATATCCCTTTCCCAACTGTGCACGTGCACAAATGTCACTTGCCCAACTGTGCACGTTCATGTCCTTACGTAAGGGTTGTACTTCAGTAATTCGGATAGTTCAAGGAATTCAGAGAATTCAAAGAATTCAGAAAATTCGAAGAATTCAAAGAATTCAAGGAATTCAGAGAATGCAAGGGATTCAGAGAAAGCAAGGCATTCAGCAAATTGGAGACAATCAGCTGATTCAAGGAATTCAGCAAACTCAAGGAATTCAGAGAATTCGACGAATTCAACGAATTAAGATAATTCAGCGAATTCAGGGTATTCAGATAATTCCGGTAATTCCGAGAATTCAAGGAATTCCGAGAATCCAAGGAATTCAGAGAATTCTAGACATTCAGCGAATTCAAGGAATTCAACAAATTCAAGGAATTCAGAGAATTCAAGAAATTTAACGAATTCAAGGAACTCAGGGAATTCATAAAATTCAAGGAATTCAGAGAATTCAGGGAATTCGGAGCATTCAGGGAATTCAGAGAATTCGGGGGATTCAGAGGATTTAGAAAATTGATGGCATTCAGAAAATTCGAGGAATTCAACGAACTCAAGGAATTCAGAGAATTCAACGAATCCAGGGAATGCACAGAATTCAGAAAATTCAAGTAATTTAGAGAGTTCAAGGAATTCAGAGAATTTCTTGAATCCAGAGAATGCGAAGGATTCTGAAAATTCAAGGAATTCTAAGAATTAAAGGAATTCAGAGAATTCCAGGAATTCAAAAAAGTCAAGGAATTCGGAGAATTATGGTAATTCAGAGAGTTAAAGGAATTCAAAGAATTCCTAGAATTTGAAGAATTCAAGGAATTCAGAGAATTCAAGGGATTTATTTAGAGAATTCAAGGGATTTATTTAGAGAAAGCAAGGCATTCAGGGAATTCAGAGAATTTAGGGGATTCAGAGGATTTAGAAAATTGATGGTATTCAGCAAATTCGAGGAATTCAACGAACTCAAGGAATTCAGAGAATTCAACGAATCCAGGGAATGCACAGAATTCCGAAAATTCGAGTAATTTAGAGAGCTCAAGGAATTCGGAGAATTTCTTGAATTCAGAGAATTCGAAGGATTCGGAGAATTCAAGGAATCCAAAAAAGTCAAGGAATTCGGAGAATTAGAGTAATTCAGAGAGTTAAAGGAATTCAGAGAATTCCTAGAATTTGGAGAATTCAAGGGATTTATTTAGAGAAAGTAAGGCATTTAGGGAATTCAGAGAATTCAAAGATTTCAGCGAATTCAGCGAATTCACTACGAATTCACGGAAATCTATGAATTCCTTGAATTCTATGAATTCGTCATAAGTGAGGCTCGCGGGATTTTCAAACTTTCGCGCAAGTCCGAATTCTCCCATTTGTTCTTTAGAATTGAAAACTTTCTGGCTATCGTCTTGGAAAGTTTATCATTTAACAATCGAATTTTGGGCTGCAAAATATTATTATTCAACTAGGAAATATCGATTTCAACAAATTTTAATAGATTTATGAATCTTACCTTTGAAGTAATACGTACAGTTTTGATATTCTGAACAAATTATGAATTTCTGTACGAAAAAGCACTTAAAACTAGGCCAATTTATGAGATACGATAAATAGAGAGAATTAGTAAGGTTTGATAGTTGTTCTTATGCAAGTTAAACTCTGGAATCCGTCCAACTTCAAACATTTTTTCACTATTTTTGACCCATGCTTAAGCAAGGGAACTTTTTTTATTGCGGGACATAATACTTCATTTTTCCACTTATGGAGTTTTTTTCGAGCCCCTATAAAAATGGTTTATAGGTGTTGAATTTAAGAAGTATTTAGTAGAACATTTTCAAGAAAATCGTGCCAGACGCAGCAAGATAATTTAATATTAACGATTTCACCGCAAATTTTCAAAAAGGCCTTTTTC
This sequence comes from Andricus quercusramuli, assembly GCA_932178445.1. Classification (NCBI taxonomy): domain Eukaryota; kingdom Metazoa; phylum Arthropoda; class Insecta; order Hymenoptera; family Cynipidae; genus Andricus; species Andricus quercusramuli. The sequence goes on along the minus strand of CAKNXH010000827.1, from coordinate 28,187 downwards.
CAGAGGAAATTCACATGAACATTTATGGGCTTTGAACAGCCTCTAAAAAGCAATTGATTTTAAAATGAAAAAAATACGTACTTAGTTTTTTGTGTTCGAACGAATCTGGCGGGTGAGACCAAGAAAATTGGAAGAAAAACATGTGAACCACCAAAATAAATAAACCTTGAGATTTCTCTAGCCAATGACGAAGACAAATGTGTAACCCGTCATTATACATCGCCACATAAACAACAGTAAAACACTTACAAAAAAATTTTTATAAAATTTCTTTTCCAGTTCACTTTTTGTCAAATCATAAAAAAATACATAAAATAAATAAACGATTTTGTCAAATCAAAGACAGATAAGTAACTAGAAAAAAATACCTACCAAGTAGGCACGGTAGTTAGGGGTCATTAGGACGTTCAAAGGACATCAGATGTCTCTATACCCACTGGAAGACTCAAAGAAGCTTAATGAGATGAAACTATTGAAAAGTAAATTCAAAATAGTACATTTTGTATCGAGGGCGTAAAGAAGGCTATTTTGACTCGTCAAAATAGCCGTACACCCTTGACACACACTGTACTGTATTTGTATGTGTAGCGGGCGTAAAGTTTCATGTCAGCCCGGCGGCTGAGTGCGCATGTCGAAACGTCACTGGGCTGAAAGCGGCCACATTACGCCTGCTTCGCGTGCATGCAATGGCGCGTTTTCAAGAAGGTCGAACAAAAAGAGATTTTCATATATTATCTTTAATAATTTGAAAGGAATAATTTCATCAAAATAATATTTGAAATATTTGTAAACTAACTTTAAGAAAGTTAGTACGCTCCATTGCACCAGAATGGAATAATTTTAACTGTTGAAAATTTATTATACGTAGATACAAAGGATCACCCTCGTATCAACCCTTACGTAAGGACATAAACGTGCACAGTTGGGTAAGTGCACAGTTGGGCAAGGGACATATGTGCACGTGCACAGTTGCTGCGTGCAAAGTTGACCCCATCCCACAAAATCAAGTGCGAAGCACGAGGTACGTGATGAGAATGTATTCCTTAAAGCCGAAGGAGCTTTAACAAAAGAGAATTCACAGTCATCAAATTACAGTTGTCGAATCGACCGTGAATTTTAAAATGTCTGTACACAAATGTAGGGGAAATACATTAACGAGCGCGAAGCGCGAGATTCAACAGCTGCGCGTCCCCGGCGCGCTCAAACCTGCAAACCGCGCGCGAAGCGCGCGATGAGAACCTGCTCACCACGCGGATAGATTTTCTTATATGGTTTTTATTGTTATAATTAAAATTATTATATTAAAAATGATGATGATTATTATTATTATTATATTCACCAATTGAATTATAGATGACCACCACGGTGAAGATCACGGTACAAACGATCTTCATTTTGCCCAAGTAGAGGAGGAACTGATAACTGCGTATTAAGTAATAATGAAGAATTTGGTTTTCAGAGTAACTGATTAATACTATCGTGCTTCATTCAAATATTTATACGATATTCGGTACTTCATGGATTATAGGCATCAAGGTTCTCCTTCGAGATATTTATTTTTCATAAATCAGTTTGATAGAAAAAAATTAATTTGCTCAATTCGTTAAAATTGATATCGCAATTTCTATAATCCTTATATATATATATATATATATATATCATTAAAAAAAGAGGTGAAACAACCACTGCAGGATCCACTGGGAGCAAATGCCATATATGAAAATGACACCGGCTCCCAGTAAAACCATGGTAAATCACACCTATGGCCATGTATCACGACGATGAGATGGGTATATGATAATATAATACATAATATAATAATTATTATAATTTATTAATTTTCTTTTCATCTCAATAATAATAATAATAATTATACATATATAATTCACATTTTCACATTTTCAGTCACATTTTCATTTACTATATTATTTATTACGTTTCAATGAGATTCAATTTTTTATCAGAAAGCGCTTCTAAGGCAGGTTTCGAAACTGCGTAGAGAAGGTGTTAAACCTTCGCTTATCTTTACACAATCAAACTGTTGACAACATGACTTGAGTTTCTCAAGGTAAAATCATATTCATGATAAACGTGTCTATATTTGTTAAAAAAAATTCTTATATGCCTTGATATAGATTTAATTTTGCAAATCAATAATATTCACTAGATATAAATCGCAGGTCAATTTAATGGAAAATTCAAAAACTTAAACCCTTTCAACCCAATTATTCAATTTTCAAGCAATAAAACGAATTTGAAAAAAAATTAATTTTTAATCAAGCTGTAGCATTTTCATTCCACATAGGTTAAGTTTTAACCAAATGGTCGAATTTTTAAACAAAGAGTATGAAACTTGAACCAAAAACAGTTGCATTTTTACTCAAATAGTGGAATTTTTAAGCTAAAAGGAATAATTGTTCAGAAAACAGTTGAACTTTTACGAGAATAATTAAATTTTCAACAAAATAGTTGAATGTTGGAAAAAAAAGAAGTTCAGTTTTCATCCAAATGATTTAGTTTGCAATAAAAAAGATTAAATAGCATCGTAAAATGTCGTAGTTCATATTTCAAACGAAAAATATTTGAATTTTTAAATTAAAAAACAATTGGATTCGACCAAAAAAGGAAAAGATTTTCTACGAAAATAGTGGAATTTTTCATTCAAACAGCCGAATTTTGAACAAATGAGTTAAATTTTTAAACCAAAAAGACTAATTTTCTACAGAAAAGTTAATTTTTCATCCAAATTGTGGAACTTTCAACTAAAAGCGATCAATTTTCAAATAATCATCGAACAGTTGAATTTTTAGGTGACAAAATTAATTTTTCACAGGAAAATGAAAATTAAAGAAATTATTAAAATTTCCAACCAATGAGATAAATCCTCGACTAAAAAAATGGAGTTTTAAAATAGTAGTTCAACTTTCTAAGCAGTTAAATTTTCAATGAAGAAATTTAATTTTCTACAAAATAAGACGAATTTACAAAAAAATACATACATTTTTAACCAAATTGAAGAATTTTCGACTAAAACGATCAATTTTTGACCAATAATAAGAATGCTAAATTTGTAGTGAAAAAAATTAATTTTCACCACAGAAGAGTGCATTTTTAACGAAGTAGTTCCATTTTTAAACAAGGAGATGAAATTCAACTTATGGAAAAAAGTTTTAACAGATTAATTCAACTTTCAACCAAACAGTTACGTTTTCAATCAAGAAAATTAATTTAAAAAAAAAAAAAAAAAAAAAAAAAAAAAAAACGAATTTACAATGAAGTGTACATCAATTTTCAACCAAATGGACGATTTTCGAAAAAATAGTTACATTTTCAAACCAAAAGATGGATCTGGAACTAATAAAACGATTTTTTTAACAAAGTAGTTCAACTTACAATGAAGTAGTTAAATTTTCAACCAAAGAAATAAATCTTCAAATAATAAAGTGAATTTTTAACAAAGTATTTAAACTTTTAATCAGTTAGTTGAATTTTCTACTGAAAAATATAACTTCTTTATGAAAAATATATAGTACCAGAATTTTAAACTGAAAACTAAAAATAAATAGTTTAATTTTCAAGCGAAGAGATTGATTTCTAACTAATACTATAAATTTTTAACAATATAGTTCAACTTTCAAGCAAGCAGCTGAATTTTCAATCAAGAAGATTAATTTTCTACAAAAAAAGACAAATTTACAATAAAATTTCAATCGAATTATGGAATTTCCAAATAAAAACCATCAAGTTTGGGACCAATGATGGGAACGCTGATTTTTGAGCTGAAAATGAAATAAAAAAATAAATTCAACTCAAAAAGAAATCGAATTTTTAACAAAATAGGTCAACTTTCAACCAAACAGTTACATTTTCAATCAAGAAGAAGAATTTTCTATCAAAAAGACGAACTCACAACAAAATATATAAAGTTTTACCAAATTATGGAATTTTCAACTAAAAATTATCAACTTGTAACCAATAATTTAACAACTGAGTTTTCAGGTCACAAAATTAATTTATTCCAAAAAAAATGGATTTTTCCAAAAAATAGTTAGATTCTCAGCCAAAGAGATGGATCCTCAACTAATAAAGTGAATTTTCAACAAGGTAGTTCAACTTTGAACCAATTCGTTGAATTTTCAACTAAAATGATAAATTCACAATAAAAAATATAATATTAGAATATTATACTATAAACGATCAATTTTCAGACATAAATGGATAAGTTCAATTTTCAGTTAAGGAAATTTATTTAAAACTAAAAAATAATTTTCTAGCAAAACAAATTGGTTTTTAATCCAAAGGTAGATTTTTAAATAAAAAAATAGATTTTTAACAATTTCTTTCAACTTCAAACCAAGCAGTTAAATTTTCAATCAGCAAGATTAATTTTGTACCAAAAAGAAGAATTCACAACAAAATACATAAATATTTAACCAAATTGTGGAATTTTCAACTGAAAACGATCAATTTTTAACTAAAAATGAAACCCTTAAATTTTCAGGTATCAAAATTAATCTTAAACCAAAAAAAAAAGGTAATTAAAAAAATAGTACAATTTTCAACCAAAGGGATGTAACTTCATCTAATATAATGAAGTTTCAACAAAATTTTTGATTTTTCTACTAAAAGAATATCATTTTTAAACTAAACACAAATTTTCAACGGAAGATTTTACTTTTTCAGCCAAAAAGACAAATTTTCTACAAAACAGTTAAATTTTTAACCAATTTGTGGAATTTTCAACTAAAAATAATCAATTTTACACCAATAATGGAAATGCTGAATTTTTAGTTAAACAACAAAAATTTCAGCAAAAAAAAAGAATTGATAACAAAATAGTTAAATTTTCAACCAAATAGATAAGTCTTTAACTAATAAAATGAAGTTTTAACAAAGTAGTTCAACTTTCAATCCAGGAGATAAATTTTAAATCAAGAAGATTAATTTTCTACCAAAAAATACGAATTTGCGAAAAATACAAAAATATTTTCAAAAATTATGGAATTTCCAGCTAAAAACTATCAACTTCCGACCAATAATGAAAATATTTAAATAAATTTTTTGAACAATTTGTTATCGTTTTTAGTAATTTTCCTTTAGAATAGAGATAGAAAGTCGCGGTTTTTTCAACAGTTTTCCTTTTTTCTCCAATTCTCAATTAGAGTAAGGTCATACTTAATTAATGTTAACTAACATAATTATTTGAATAATTAATTATTATTAATAATATCCTAGAAAATTGTTGATTCAAAAATTTGCCACTTTTTGACCAAATTTCAATTAGAGTGAGTTAAATAATTAATTAAAGTTGACAAAATTAATTGTTTGAACAACTTATTATTATTGTTAATAATATCCAATTATAATAATGCCAGAGAGTGGCAGTTTCTTCTGAAATTTACAACTATTTGTTCACTTTTCACTTGGAGTGAGTTAATAATTGAATCATCCCAGTAAAAATAATTATTCAAATGAATTATTATTGTTTATAACTATCTTTTTCTTCATTAATGCTAGATAGTTGCGGTTTCTCCTGAAATTTCTAAATTTTCACTCACTTTTTTCTTAGTTAATTAATAAATAATGCTTGTTAACAAACATAGTTGTTTAAACAATTAATTATTGTTTATAACTATCTTCTCTCAGATAAGTGCTAAAAAGTTTCGTTTTCTTCCTTAACTCTTACACTTTTTGTCCACTTTTCAATTATTATTATTTATAATAATCCTTTTTATTATCGTTTCTCCGAGTAATGCTAGAAAGTTTTTTTTTCTGAAATCTTTAGGTTTGCTTTGACCTAAAAAAAATCATGCTTAAGCAGTATTGTATTTTTTTAAGTAAATTATTCTTGCTCTTTTCTCTCTGTTAAAAAAAAAATAATTCGAACAAAAAAACTTTCTTACACAAAATACAAAAACAAAGAAGGGAATAATTAGAAGTAGATGAGAGGATTAAGTCTGTAAATTACATGCAATTTTTTTTTATTACAACAAGAATTTTATTGCAAATCATGAAAGAAAAATTTGGAATTGTACATATTTTGATGT
>CAKNXH010000827.1:0-22040 GCA_932178445.1 Andricus quercusramuli | reverse complement strand
AAAAACGCAAAGCGAAGGTAATCATTTCAGAAAAACATTCACAGTCTGCGTTGAAACCCCCCCCCCCCCCCGCTGTCTTGTCAACCTAACGTCTTTATTATTAATATAATAATATAATAATAAATATATATGTGTATGAAATATTGATATATCATCATTTATAAATTGAGAAAATCCATCCAAATATATTAATAATATATTAATAATATATTAATAATAATAATAAATTTTTCGTTATTAACGCAAAATATTTGCTCCACGTATGATTTCTCCAACAATATTTGAATTGTGAAATAAGAAGATGACTTTCATGAATTTCATTCGACTACCAACACATGTAAAATAACACAAATGTTTGATATCTAGATTAGAATTTATTTCCTTGCGTAAATTGACTTTTTATTTGATTATGTTCAATGGATTCAAAGTTCTTAAGTCACAAAATAAAGCTCGAATTGTAGAAAATTTAAGAGTAAAAGTATATTTTAATGAATGGATTTTTTATTGAAAGTAGAAAATTAATTATTGTAGTAATTATTAAATCAGTTTGATAAACAACATTTTCAATTTGATGAACAAAAAATTTAATTAAACCTATACCGATATTTAAAAGAAGAGAACAAACATTTTAGCGGGTTTGTAATATAATAATTTATTATTTTTATTTTTGTGTTGCCACACTATTTTTGCCATTCATAGACAGTGGTACATAAATGAACCCTGAACATAAATAATTAAAAATTTATAGTTAATTTAGGTACTTGACACTTTCTCATATTGTGCTTTTGTTGGGAATTTATTCACAATAATATGATGATTAATTTTTTTTTAATAATAATAATTAATTTATAATAATAAATATACATACATTACTTTTTATTAGATAACTTTTTTCAGACAACATTGAAAATAAATTGTAATCCACAGTTCACGTTTTCTAAAGGATTTGTTTTCATTTTTGATTTAGCGGATTTCCCAAAGAAATAATAAATAAAATTAATAAATTAGTCTTTAAAAATTAATTCTTGTTACGTCTATTTATTTATTTTGAAAATTTATAATTTAATACTTGAATACTTGACTTTTGGTCTTCAAAATCTCCCAAATTTGAGATTTTGTACACTGTAGGAAATAATGGTAGATTTCCCGTACAAAAATATGGAATTTTTTCCATACATTTGAGTATCCCATACCAGTGTAGAAAATTTCCGGTGGTTGTTGGAAGATTTTCCATACTTCATGGTAAAACTTCCATACAATTATGGGAAGTATGGTACTGAGGTATGGGAAAATTTCCATCCTTGTATGGGTTAATTACTTCCAATACATGTATGGGAAGTTTTCGGGAATTCGAAATTTCCGAAAAATATTACAATGCCGAATTTTCAATTCCAGAAAGAAGTATTAAATAATTATTCTTTCTTTTCGGAAGATTATTCTAAAAGAAAAGATTTAACACGTTTTTCTGAATTTCAAAATTCGGAAATTAATCTTCTATTTTCGGGAATTTGAAAATTCCGAAATTTTATAATTTCGTGAACATAAGATTTCGCGAATTTGAAAATTCGGGTTCTGAAATTTCAAAAAGGAACATTCTTGGTCGTTTTATTTACTTTATTTAAATATTCTTTAATTTTAATTACTTGTAATTCAAATGTCTATTGAAGATTTACAATGATTAAAAATTCTTGAATTTTGTAAATATATGGAATTGCAGATTATTCAGTTGTCGAGGGGATAACGTAATTTCCCAAAATTTTGAAAATCCCGAATGTCGAAAAATACCGGGAAATCATAATTACCGATAGAAAATGAAACTACCGAAAATGTTCATTTCCAAAATTCTAAAGCCCTAATTTTCAAAATACCGAGCATAGTTAATTCCCGAATTCGCAATTTCTGAAAATAGATGATTGGCGGAATTTACAATTTGTAAAAATAGTAAATTATCGAATTTTTGAATTCCGAAAAATGTAATAACTATTTTTTTTTTTATTTTAGAATAATTTTTCTCTTCATAGGAGGAATTTATTTTCAAGCTTACAATTAAACCTTTTTTCTTTTTGTAATTTGACAATGCAGCAGCTTACTATTATCAGGAATTCAAAAATTCGGTAGTTTTCGGTAGTTTTCTTTTGAAAATCTCTGTTATGGTAATTCTTTTCTCGGTATTTTTCCATATTTGAATTGAAACTTCTTCAATTTTAATGATTTGCAATCAAAAATTCTTCAATTTTCAAGATTTACCATTGAAAACTCTTTAATTTTAGTACATATGATTACAGAATTTTTAATAATGAAATTTAAAACTTGCTTGATTCTCTATTGCGATTTTCAAAAATTAAAAACTCTTCAATTTTAAAGATTAAAAATTTAAAGTTCTACAATTCTGATCTTTTAAAGATAAAAGTCTTAACAAATTTCTACGTCTTTCTTTTATAAAAATTTTTTTAATGTTTAGTAAATGGAAAAAATAATAATAAAACAATAACATTAATATTATTCACACACTATTTATTATTCCTTGACATTTATTCCATAATTTTGTTTAAAAAATTATAAATCGATTTCTATATTACATGAAAAATGTGATTGTAACTTAAAAGAGAATTTAACTGTTAGTGTAAATCTTCTTTTCAACAATGATAAGCAACATTACTTTCAATTACACAAACTGTGTTGATTGTTCTTAACTCGTTTCATATGAGAAAGCAGACAGATGATTTCGTAACTTTTATATTAAATGTCAGAAGAAAGATATGAAAATTTGTCATATCACGGTTTCGTTGGATCCGATAACAATTATGATGTCATTCGGCAAAAAAACATTCGTTTTTTTATTAAAGAAACTACTTCTTTCACATAATTTTTTTAATTTAATATAAAATCACTTCAAAATGAAGATTTTTTCGGTCGTTTCAAGGTCGGGCCTACAATGGCACCCGAATATTGGTAACAAAAGGTGGTCCGACTGTTAATATCCAACTTTTGTTTAATGGAATCGTTTGGATGTCGCTAGGATGCGTTTGGAAGCCAATTTTTTTCGTTTGGACGGCAAAACTCAAAAATGTATTAAGTTTTCAGAATTGGAGTGCTAACTTCACGCTGCGGAACAAATTTTAATTTTTTTCAAACATTTTTTACCACTCATTTGGATGTCGTTAGGGTGCGTTAGGAAGCACCATTCTAACGAGCGGCGCCTCCTCAAGTGGTAGTGACCTTCTTCGGTCAGCCGTGCCCTCAAATATAATGATGTGTCAACACAAAAACTGTGGTACCGAAACTTTCCAAAAATTTGAAAATTTTTGGATCATCTAAATTTCCGTATATTTGAAAAATTTTCAAAATTTCTAAGACCTTCAAAATTTCTATAATGTTCAAAATTTTTGAAATTATCAAAATTATCAAAATTTTTCAATTTTGCAAAATGCTCAATTTTCTCAAATTTCCCAAATTTTCTAAAATTCGTAAAATTTTCTCAAATTTGTAAAAATTCTTTGAATTTGTAAAAATTTATCAAATATTTAAAATTTGTAAAATATTAAAAATTTTCAAACTTACCAAACTTTCTATTATTTCTGAAATTAAAATGCAAAATTTTTTTAATTTCTAACTTTATTTGAACTTCTAAAATTATGACTAGAATGTTGCAAATTTTTTAGTTTTCAAAATTTCGAAATTTATCAAAATTTCTGAAATTTCAAAAATGTCTAAAATATCTAAAATTATCAAAAAATATTGAAATGGGTAAAATGATCAAAATTTCGAACCTGTTGAAAATTTCTAAAATTATAAAAACTTCTCAAATTTCGAAATTCATAAAATGACCAAAATTTTAAAAATTTCTAAAATATCTACAAATTTCCAAATCTTTTAGAAAATTTTGAAACTATCAAAATTTCTAAAATTTTCAAAATTGATAAAATTGTCGAGATTTCTATAATGTTCATAATTTGTAAAATCATCAAAATGATCAAAATTTCTGAATTTTTTTTTAATTTATAACGGTTTCAATTTTTTTTAATTTTCAAAGTTTCTAAATTTTTTTAAATTTTAACGATTTCATAATTTCTAAAATTTCTATATAGGTTTCAAATTTTTCAAAGTTTTATTGTTTTCACCAAAATTTATTAATCATATTTACGATAGATTCTACAAATTTTGAACTTTCCAATATTTTCTAAATTCATACAAAATGAGAAATAACGATTCTTAAATTCCTTTATATAAGCAGAAACCATGCCTGTGTTACAAGAAATGAATTTCGAAAATACAACAGAAATTTGGGCCAAGAGACGTAGTCGAAATGAGATTTGTAGTTATTCCGAATTAATGTGTTCAATTTCATCTTTTATTTCATATATTCACTCCCCTTTATATTTGCTTCTGCACATACATACTGTATTATATAATAATAATAATATAAAATTTGTAATAAAAACTATTTTCATGGTGTAGCAATGATGTCAAAAATTTCATAATTTGATAATAACAAACAATTCCTCATAATAAAATATCTTTGACTACTGGCATAATTTTGACCTCAAAAATTACCGACATTCCTGTTTACCGACCTCCCTATTTTACCGACCATTTATATGATGATAAGCCAGAAGGAATCTGCATTACCGACCGTCACCAATGCCCTCTGTCGGTATCTGAGTCTGGGGCACAAAATTTACTCGGTCTGTAAGTGGTAGCCCTGTTGCTATACTACTTAAAAATTAAATTTTTACCCATAATTTAATTATTCCACTTAAAAATTCAAGTTAAAAGTCCATCTCTTCAATTGAAAACTTTTTTTCCGTTTAAAATTAATTTTTTAACTAAAAATGTAGCTATTGTTTTTTTTTTTGTACGAAATTCATGTTTTTATTGAAAATTCCACTATTTTCATCAAAGTTGAATTAGTTCCTTCGAGATTTTTTTTCCTTTAAGGTTAATCGCTTTGGTTCACGATTTAATTATTTTGTTAAAAATGCGTCTTCTTGGTAGAAATTCCAACCTTCTTGGTTGAAATGTCCTCGTTTTGTTTCAATATGCAAATGCTTGGTTAAATATTAACTCTTTTAATAATTATTCAATAATAATAATATGATAACAATATAATATGAAAAATATAATAAGTATCATTATAATTATTGAATAATCAAAAATGAATTAACTTTTTTATTGAAAATTCAACTAATCCATTTTGGGCTGAAAATTTGTCGTTATTAGTTGAAAATTCGACTATTGAGTTTTCCATCGAGAATTCATCCTTTTTGGTTGAAAATTCAACGAACGTTGAAAGACAGAAAATTTACTCATTCTTCTTGAAGATTCATATTACAACTTGAAATTCCATCTCGTTGGTTGAAATCGTAACTATTTTGTTGAGAATTCGTTTATTTTTATACTTAATTATTCTAACTGAAAATGTAACTATTCGATTTTTATTAAAAATTAATATTTTTAATTGCAAAGTTGATATTTTTAAGTAGACAATTCTACTATTGTGTTGAAAATTAATATATTTTGTTTCAAATTTGTCTTTCTTAATAGAAAATTACTGTTCTTTGTAGAAAAATTACCTATTTGTTTGAAAATAAATATTTTTGTTAGAATTTCTTTTTTTTTTGTTGGAAATTTGGCTGCCTTGTATAAAATTTGTATTTTTGGGTTGAGAATTTAGGGTTTAGGGTTGTTCAGAATTTATCCTATTTTCGCAGGTGGCTTAAATATATACTTGGATGTTGTGTTAGTTGAGAATTCTTCCTATTTGTTCTGTGATACCTTGAATATAGGGTAATCCGGGAGTATATAAAATCCCTTGTTCTTGTGGGAAAGTCTATATTGGAGAAACCGGGAGCGCGGTGAGCCAACGTGTGAAGGAACATGAGAGTAAAGTCAGGCTAAAACATTTCACGCAATCAGCAGTAACTGAGCATCATATCAAAACAGGACAGCATTTTATTTGACAAAACAACCGTCATCGCAAAAACGTACAAATTTTTCCAAGAAAACATAGAAAAGCAATCGAAATCTTGAAACACCGTAATAACATCAATAGGGACAATGGATATAATACCAATCCTATTTGGCTTGCCGTCCTCTCGGGTTTTTTAAAAAAGACTTGATTGGCCAATCAATTTCGACAAGTCCCCACCATGGAGCGCTTTGTCCGAAGACAGGCATCGTAGAGAATACATATATAAGAACAGCATAATTTTTTATTGAATTCAACTGCTTTTGATTTAAAATGAAATTAATTTTTTGTTTATGTATCAAATATTTCATGCCCTGTTGAGAATTTGTCTTTTTTGATTAAAAATTTGACTGCTGGATTTTAATTTCCTTTTCCGGCATATTTTATCGTGTATATAAACCTAATTCGAAAATTGAACTATTTTGTTTCACGAATAAAACGCTTAATGAAAAATTACCTAAATTTGAATATATCCCGCTTTTCTGAGCGTCGGAAAGTGCTGCCTCTGAGGGCAAAAATGCTAACTTATCAAAAAAAAACGGGCATGCCGGCTGAAGTTCTACCCGACTACAATTTTTCACTTTTCAGTGTAAAAAATACTTATATTATTGAAGAAGTTTAGTCACTTTTCCGACTTTCACAAATTTTAAGTTCAGTTGAAAATCGTCTCTTCTAAATTTTCACCTGTGCTCTACAGGACAATGTAATTAAAACATGTAAGTTCACTATAACAACTATACATTTTTGACGCGCAATAGGCTACACCATTTTCCAGTTTTTGAGTAATTTGATCGATTCTCACAAATTTTCCGCTTCTAGTTCTTTCTATTGCTCATATCAAACATTCCTACAGATTGCATGGCCCTTTTTCTTTTATTATGGCTTTGTTTCTTCCCTTGTGTAATTTTGCAACTTTGCGTGAAGTTGAAAAATTACCGCACTTTGTTTTAGTGTTTAACCTAAAAACAGGTTTAATTTGCCATGTTTTTTGCAGTTGCAATTCTAAAATTTTCACGATTCCAAGAATTGGAATTTGTATAGCTCTGATTATTGATCCCAATTTCATATTGCATACTTTTCAAAACTTGTAATCCGTGAACTTTTTCAGTTTTCGTATTGAATCCTATGATTAGTATTTCAGTTTGTAAATTTCCGAATTTTCATAATGTGTACTTTACATTTTTCTTCGTAAATGCTTTGTATATATAAAAATATAAACACTCTTCACATTTTCAAGATTTAGGGAATTATTTCCATTAAAACTTTTTTTTTTTAATTTTCTAAGTTTATTTCACAAGTTCTGTCCGGAAAGTATCCGACCTTGTGATGTACCATAAGTAAGAGTTATTTCTAGTCAAAGGCGATGATATCGCCTTCAAAATTACTAACTTCTGAAAGCCAAAAACTTCTTCCAGTGATCTTCCCACTTTAGAAAACAGTCTTTAAGTACATAGAAACCAGGACCTAACCTCAAAATTAAATTGCCTCATATGATTTCATAATTATTAGCATTACACCGTTTTTAGATAATTAGGGCCAACTCCGTTTTTGAATCAAATCAGTATTTTTGAAGTGAAAAATTGGCTACTTTCAATAGTTTTTCTGTAAAAAATTTTTTTATACGCTCAGGTTAGAATAGAAAAAAAATTTACACAAAAACTATTGAAACTAACCAATTTTTCACACTGAATCCAAATTTGATTCAAAAGAGGAATAGGCCCTAATTATCTAAAACAGATGTGATTCTGGTATTTATAGAGTAACATGGGGCAATTCAACTTTGAGTTTGGGTCCTGGTTGGCGCGGCCTTGAAGTCACCGTTCGGAATAGATAACAGCTGCTTCGTCGCATTATTTTATTTCCTTTACATCTTGAGATCATCTTCCTTTTAGAGGATATCTTAAGTCAGGAAACAGCCAGAAATAACATGAAAGAACTGGCTGCCGAAGTTATGTAAAGCCACCTTTCACCAAAAATTGCTGAATAAGCTGCGATTAATGGGCAGGCGCGTTGTCGTGGTGAAATACCCAGTCGCTCCTTTTTTACAAATCAGGCTGCTTCTTGGGTTGTGGCAATAGCGCAACTAGGAGGGCACCCGTGTGACTGGTCACAGACATTTTTTGTAACGCCCCTACTCCATTCAAATTTATGTATGGGAGGGGGGCACCCCTGTGTCTGGCCACAGAAATATGTAATATGATTCATACCTTTTCCATTCTAATGTCTTTTAGGGGGAAGACACCCCTGTGACTAGTCAAAATGGACCTTAAAGTAAAATCCGTACCCCTTTTTCAATGTTTCTTGGGGAAAGGATACACTAAAAACAGACTATTGACTGTCAAACGATTCCTTTCACTATTGAAGGATTTTCCATTCAAAATTGGCATGAGAGGAAATCCTTTCACGGTTAAAGGATTGTCGTTTCAAATGCTATGTTTTAACTGTGAAAGGATTTCCTTTGATCTTGAAGTGAAATCTATTGTCGGACAAGAGAAAAAATAATTTTAACGTTAAAAAAAAAACCTATTGCATGATATTACGTACAAGAAATGTAAAAAAGCCGAACATTGGTGAATGTAAATATAAAATCGATATAAAATCGGCGCTTTACAAAGTCATTTCATAAAGAACGTCTTACGAACTTTCGATTGTCAAAAGCAATACAAAAAATTTCTATTTCGATTGTCAAAAGCGTAAGAATCAATTAAAATTGAGGTTATGCGGATCAAAAATTGTTCTTTCAGTACACGAACCTTCCAAAAATTTTGCGCCACAATCTGGGATTCCTAATTTTTTTGAATAAATCCATTTTTTACATAATTTCGCACGTTTTTTTTTATCTCACTTTATCAATTAATAAATAAATCGTGCAGTGAAAAAAAATCACTCATGCTCAGGCACTTTTTCTCCGCTAGCCAACAGATGAAATCCTTCAATAGTTAAGGAAATCTTTTCAAAGTCAAAAGAAATCGTTCATCAATAAAGCTACTTCCGTTTTGCATTTAACGGATAAGTTTTTGAACAGTGAAACGATTCTATTGATGAATAAAAGAAATGTGCTTAATTTCAAATGACGCATTCTGAAAGGAACGTAATTTTACTGTTAATACAGTACACTCCCGCTAACTGCAACCTCTGTAAGTTCCACTTTTTGCCACTTCTCCACACGTATTTTAACGCACACTCCATTGTGTCCCCCACTTAAACGACTGCGAGCGGCTGTGAGTCTGCGCATGTCCCAAAGTGCAAGCTCCAACGCAGCGTGGTTATTGGGAACGGCTGCGCTGCAATACGCCATCTATTTTTTCAATGCGGCCAAAATGTGAACTCACGAAACCAGGTACAGTACAAGTCCGATAAGTTGCCGTCCGATAAGTGTACACCCCCCTTAAAACGTCATCACGCGTACGGCACGCACACTAATTGGGGTTCTCCCACTACGTGTGCTACTTTGCTTATGATTTGCGCATCATTCTTACGCATGCGCGCACCTAATATCGTGCTACTAGAGGGGGCATCTGATAAGTCCGCAATTCCTGGAATTTTCCGCCCCGACAGCCCCGAAATGAGAAACTTATCGGACTTCTACTGTAGAATTATTAGCGTGTGTTTTAATTTGTGCCTAAAACAATTTTCTTATTGTTTTGCACAGTTTAAAACGACTAATGATTGAAAACAATTAAGATTTATCGGAAACTAAGTGTTATATGTGGATTTTTCATCGTATACAGTGAAAAACGCGTTTTATGGTCAAACTATTTTTGTCAAAAAAACAATTATTTTAGTATATTATATAATTTTCAACACATTATAAGCTTCAATGAACCTATCTTGACATGAAAATGAACTCAACATAATTTTTTATCAATTTATACATGAAATATTTACTTTCTAAAAAATTCTAATCTAAAACTTAGGTTAAAATTCGTATTTCATTTCTGAACGTCTATAATCCATATTTTTTGCATATATTTAATGAATTTTTTGGCTATATGCAATTATTTAAGGTTATTATAGCTTACAGTGTGTTGAAACTTACATGACATAGTAAAATAATTGTTTTCTTGGATAAAAACAATTTTAACAAGAAATGCGTTTCTTCACTGGATATACGATAAAAATTCCATTTGGAACAATTAATTTCGGTTCAATCTTAATTTCTTATTTACTGATTGTTTTAAACTAGTAAAAACAATGGTAAAATTGTTTTTAAGAACAAATTAAAATGCCACTGGAAAATTCTACCTGGTTTCGCAAGTTCGTGACACTAGCGCACCCAAGACTTCAGATCCCAATACGATGGAGCAGAGTGGGTGTACTCAGTAAGTGCCGAATTCTTGGAATTATACTCCCCTACAGCTCGTCAGAATGGCAGTTACCGGGAGTGTAGACTTTTTCTTAGAGTGTAGTTACGTCACAGAACTCAACACGCTCTGCGCATTCGCTTTCGCACTGATTCGACTTCGGTTTTGGTCGGGTCGGATCGGGTGGAGAAGAGAGGCAGAGAGACGTTGTAAGAGCGAAAGAGATAGACGATTAGGACAAAAAACTAATTGCTCTCGTAAAATAATGGTTTGAGGGAAAAACGTATTTGACATGAAAAATATATTTTTTGCAACACATGCATCAAAACGGCCACATTCCGTTGGCTGTAAAGAGTGCGCCAATTTCCAGATTCCTATACTGTGAGATTAGCGTACGGGAATGTAACATTCCCGCACTGTTTTCGGTGCGGGAATACTCAGTACTCTTTCAGCACTTACCAAAGTTTACTTCTATTTACCTTATCAAATGCTTTTTCTAGGTCAACAAATGCACAGAAAACTTTTTTTCCTGTATTCTCGAACTTTTTTCTGTGATCTGTCTTAAACTAAATATTTGATCTGTACATGATCTTCTGGCATAAATCTATTCACACGCAGATATACGGGCACTGCTGTCCTGAAGGTCTGAAACTTAAAATGAATTTAACGGTTGTTTAGTTTTGATTTACAGTCAGCGGCGCAACAGCTTTAACACCCGAACTTTCAAATGCGTTTTTCTCGAAACTACATTTTTTGAACTGGTGACCATGATTTCTCAAAAACGGTTCAATCGATTGCTTTCAAATTTTAATGGTACATTTAGCAAACGTACGGCTATCACCGGAACTAGAATGTTTGAAAAATATTGAACTGTTTTTTTTTTTTTTTTAATAGTAGCAAAAAATCATTAAATCTTGAGTCTTAATGTTTAAAAGCATATGAAAAATTGAATTTTCAAGATTTTCGAAAAATCCTGGTTCCGGTGATAGCTATCCACCTATATATTAACATCCAATTTTGTTTTTTTGATTTCACAGTAGCCACTCTGACAGAATCATGGTCGCCGTTTAGCAACCTTTTTTTATATGGTTGATATTCACTCAATAAAACTCGCGATCAAGATCATATTTTTGCATATAAAAATTCAGAGTCACTACTAAAAACTGAATAAATATATAGTAAAAATGAAACTGGTGAAAGTAAGGAAATGGGAACATTAGAGGGAAGTGATGACTAGGAGAATATATAGAAGGTATATGGTTGGAAGGAGGCGAAGAAAGGAGAAGGGTGGTAAAAAGTGAGGTGGCCGGCGACTATGATAGACAGGAACGGGCGAGAGAAAAATAAGAAATAGTAGGAAATAAAAAAGACGGGAAGAAGGAGGATATGTTACTGAACCGTTATAGCAAGCTTGAACTGGTATATGGAAGGGAATGAAGTTAGAAGATGTAAAGGAGTTAAAATGTTTAGAATATACCTTGCAAATAAATGGAGATAATAGAGCTCATATAAGAGAAATGATAAAAAAGGCGGCAGGGGCCATGAATGAATGTGGTTATTTGGTACGCTGGTATGATCGGTATTGGGCTATAGAGCAAAGATATGGAGATGAAAGGAAGAAGAAGAGATTGAGAGGTTACAAGAAAGGCATATAAGGTGGATGCTAGGGGTAGACTGAAGGACAAATATGCTTGGACGAAGTTCGGAACAAGGAGACGAGAGGAAATTTGGGAAACTCGAAATGGGAGGAAGAAAGGACAAAAATGAGGAATGGTTGTGATATGCAGGAAGGGGTTCTGGATTGGCAGAACATAGAACTAGAGCTATTAGTAAGACAAGGAGAAGAGAGATGGAGAAAGATTATGGATTCGAAGTAAAATAGATGGTATATGATGGTCAAAGGGTTGACGGAACCAGAATATTTGCAAAAGATGAAAAAGGAAGACAAATGGAATAGGGTGGTACGGTTTAGAATGGGGGAAGGAGTGAGATCTTGTAGATATTGGATGGATGAAGAGGATAATATGTGCAGAGTATGTGGATACGAGGTGGAGTCATGGGCACATGTGCTAGAGAGGTGTACAGGAGAGGAAGATAGACAGTTGAGTGTGGATGAGTGTGTGAGATGGATCTTGGATGGTAATGGACAGGGAGTGATGTGGATGAAAAAGCTGGAAGAAATAAGAGAAAGCAAGGGAACAGGGCAGAGCCAAACGGGTAATCCTCTGTGAAGGAAAGTAACTAGAAAAATGGTAAATTTTAAATCGTGGAAAATGCATTTGATGGTAAGAGAAAACGGAAGCCCTGGAAGGTCGCTCATGCTTAGATTTGTAGAAATTTAAGAAGAATAGTATTAATATGACTGTTATCATGTAAGGCGAAGCATTAGAATATAAGCAGCGAATAAGTTAGACTAAGGATGAAATGTAAATATATGTACAGGGTGCGGAGGCCCTCAAACCCGTAAAAGGGAGAGATTAAATATACAATACAATACAATACAAGAAGGGCCAGGCGGAAAAGACGTCGTGGAAGTTTATGGAGAAGCTAAGGATGGGAAAGGAAGGGGTGTTAACGAAAACTTGTTTAAAGGAGGTAGAGGAAAGTAGAGGGAGGGGGATAGAATGAAGGAGTTGGGAAGAAAATTAAAAAAAAACATACAAAATTCTCTCTCTCCTTCTCCCTCTCCCTATACTCCCTCTCCCACCGCCCTTTCGGTAAATCTATTGCCCATAATGTTAATACACTTATTCGATAAGTAAGGAAGTTATGCTCATTTATTATATTTGATCGATATACACCGAACTCTCGGTTTCAGTTCAGTTTCGGGAGTGGCCTGCAAATAGCCTTGGCCACAAGTCGGGGGGATCCAAACGTAAAGAGGCAGGGCCGCCTGAACTGTTTCCAATTGGAATGCATAATATTGTGCAATATACTCGACTGAGCGCAAGCGCACTGCGGCCCTTCCGAGGCGAGAATCGCAATCGTCTCGCCATGCGCGATGAGAAACGGTGGGCCAGAGGCAGCAGTTATGAGAAGGCCGAGACCGGATAAACAGAATCCTAGAGTTGGGTGTAAATACTGTAATTCAAAGTTGATGCGTGAATAGAAAAGACTTTTTGGTCATAAAGCTCGAAAAGGGATAAGGTGCCACAGAACTTTTCCCTTCCCCTTTCCAGCTCGAAAAATTACCATTTCAGATACAAAATTTGATTTGTCTGATTTTTCACTGTATTTTAGAAATTGTTTGTATTATTTTGTAATTTTGTATTTTTTGTGAATTTCTATTTTTCGATTGATCAAAATGAAAACTGTAGTTTTTCTCTTACTCGAAAAATCAGTAATTTCCTCTATGAGGAAGCAAATACATTTGCTAATGGAAAGCAAATAACGGTGAAGAAATTAAGATTTTGAAATTTTTTACCCGAGAATTTAATATTTAAATGTATTCAAATATTTAAGAATTCCAAATAATGCAATTTGAGTAGATACATTGTAGTAAAAGATTCAATATTTTTATGAATCCGTCTGTGATTATAATATTTTAACATAGTATTTCACAATTGGAGATATGATTATCAAAATTAAAAAAGTTTTTACTAATCTGCAAATGTTTCTTCCTTCTAATAATAATTTTCTGATGATATATATGATTCAGTTTAAAACGTAATATTTATTTTAATCAGGGCGTCTGGCGACTTTGAAAACCTTGAACACCTGGAGTTCTCCTTGAATTTTTGTTGAACGTTGAAAACCTGGAAATCTCCTTGAATTTTTCACGAGAACATTGAATTAATTTTTGTTTTAAACAGTTTTTTTTTATTGAAATGCGAAAAGTAATTCAAATCTTTTAGTCTATTATAAAAGAAACATCTCGTTCAGAAGAAACCTTGCTACTGAAAAGTTTTTTATTCATCTTTTACTTATTACACAATAAATAAAGAGATTTCTAGGCATTTTTTATAGACTTCACCAATTATTTTATAGATTGCAATGAACAGACTTTAATATTTAAGGAGGCGACTTGAACGAAAAAGACCAGGAAATGACCGGGAATTTAATTAAAAACCCGGGACTTTACTTCTGATCGTAGCAAAATTCAAGTTTTCATTATTTCAATAATTTTTGGCAATTTTGAAAAGTTGAAGATTCATCATTTTAATTTATAATTCTTCTCTGGTTGAATATGTAACTACTTTGTTAAAAATCAATTTATCTTTTTTTTTGTGAAAATTCAACTATTTGGTTGAAAATTGATATTTTGCATTTAAGAATTAAACTATTTGTTGGAAATTTTATGTACTTTGTGGAAAATTCGTCATTTTTGTAGAAAGTTTATCTTTATGGTTGAAAATTAATCTTTTCGGCATAAAATTCAACTATTTCATTCAAAATTCATGTATTTTGTTAAAAAATTTATATTTTTTGTAATAATTATCTTTTTATTTGAAAGTTAATCTTCTTGTTTAAAAATTCTTCTTTTCGGTTAACAATTCAAGTATTCTAGTTGAATATTCATCATTTCTATCAAATATTCATCTTTTAGGTTGGAAATAAAATTATTTGGCTGAAAGTTAAACTCTTTTGTTGACATTTTTTTTTTTTAAGATTCATCGTTTTAATTAAAAATTCATTTCTGTGATTGAAAAATGAGCTGTTTGATTGGAACCTTTTTTTTTCCTTGAGATGTTTTTCGTTTCTTTGTCTTCTTTAATTAAAAATTCATGTATTTTGTTCAAAAATTGCATTTTTTGGTGGAAACTTAATTTTTTTAGTTCAAAATTCAACTATGTGGTTAAAAATTTATGTATTTTGTTGAAGAATTGTATTTTTTAGTATAAAATTAATCTTGTTTAAAAATTCATCTCTGGTTGAAAATTCAAGTGTTGCAGTTAAGTATTCATCGTTTTTAGTTGAAAATTCATCTTTTTGGTTTAAAATTTAACTATTCCAGTTGAAGATTCATAATTTTTTTCGAAAATTCATCACTCTGGTTGAAAGTGGAACTATTTTGTTGAAACCCCGTTTTTTTTGTTGAAAATTAATTTTTTCAACAGAATGTTCAACTATTCCATTTTTTGTAATAAATGAATATTTTTTAGTGAAAATTTCAAGTATTTTTGTCTTTGTTTTCTGTTGTTGTGTTAAAGGATGTTTAGAATGAACGTCATAAATTAAAATAAATATTTGCGTTTATTCTGAAAATATGAATATGTTTCTTTTGGTTGACCAGGGAAATTGAAAAACTTGACCGGGAAATGACCGAAAATTTGAAATCGTCCGCCGAATCGCCACTCTGATATTGTGAATAATTCTATAAGTTTTTTATTTTGTCTCTGCTAATATAGAATGTTACAAGTATACATTTTTTTGTGACATTCAACTTACAAATTATAACAATTATCAGTTGAAAATTTCGATTTTAATTAAGTTTCAAAAGGTTTCAAAATATTTCAAAGATTTCAGAATATTTAAAAGGTTTTTGAAGATTTTACAAAGATTTAAAGGATTTCAAAGATTTGAAAACGTTTACAGTATACCAGATTTCTAAGATTTTAATATATTTCGAAGATTTGAAATGATTTCAAAAAGTTTAAAAACATTTTAGAAGTTTTAAAAAGATTTCACTATTAATTCACTGATTGCAACGAATAAAAAAAAATCACAAACAAAGATGTAAGAAAAATTTCAGAAATATTTAAAAAGATTTGATAAAGTTTAAAAAAATGTCACAACGAATTCTCAAAACTTTTGAATATTTCATAAACCCCTATATTTTTCATGCACTTTTATTTTTCTGACACAATTTAATTTATTTTTCAGAAAATTCCAAAGTGAAGAGGAAACCAACAATATCTCCCAACGGAAGATATCAAGCAATATGGGTTGCAGTTTCCAATGGCGATGAAGAACTGATTAATCATTTAAGAACCCAGGAACTTAAAAATAATCCGTTGAACTCTATGTGACCGGAATAACTGTATTTACTAGAAAAATTTCGAATGAATTTTGTCATAAATTTGAATGAAGACTTTTTCCGAATTACGGTTTCGATATAAATTCTAAAGAATCTCGGAAATACTCATTAAAAACCATCATTATAATTTGAGAAATTTTTTTTCTAAAGATCGACTTAAATGAGTTATGGGAAAATGTTAAAAATTTGTAAGAGTTCGTTTTTATTTTGAATAAATAAAATTTGATTGTATAATTCTTCAAAATTTATCGTTTCAGTTTATTTATCGTTATCCTTTAAATGCGGGTATGTCACACTTTTTAATCATTAAAAAAAAAATAATAACTATAGACACTTTTTAAAGGAAAATGCCACATTAGCCACTTTAATCCATCTAATTTCAGATTTTATCCTAAGAAAAGTAAAATGTAATTAATCTATACATGAAATCTATAGTAATCAGACTTTCCCACCCTTTCCCCTGTTCTCCTCTTTTCCTGTTTTTTTTTTTTTTATAATTTCACTTTTCTCCTGTTTTCAAGAAAGTTCGCCTTTTTCTTGTTTTTTTTCTTTTTTTTGTTAGATGGGAACTAAATTAGTAGAACCCAATAAGAAAATCCAATTTATAATTAAAATAAATATTAATTAAATAAAATAATTAAAATAATATAATTTTGGTTTATAATATATATCTTTTTTGGTAAAAACTTTGATTGAGTCACACATTTAATTATTTAATTAAAATATCAGCTTTTTGTAAAAAAGTCATATTTTTTATTAAAAATTCAACTTTCTTCTTAAAAAATCATCCTTGTTTTCCAAATTTTGAACATTTCATTGAAAATGTAACTTTTTTTTCGTTAACAATTCAGTTACTTGGTTAAAAATTCATCTTCGTTATTTTAAAATTAACATTTTTTTCAAATTAATTTTTTTTTAAATTAAAAATCAAATTTTCACTAAAATATTCTACTTTTTGACCTAAAAACTATTCTGGTTAAAAATTCATCTCTCTTGGTAGAAAATTAATATTTTTTTTGATTGAAAATTCATCTCTTTTTTTCATGCAAATTTAAATCTACTTTGGTTAAAAATTCAACTGTTTTGCTGACGACAGTAATAAATAATCTAAATAATAATCAGTAATAAATAAAGTAATAATAATAATTTTAAAAATTTTGGTTGAAGATTGATCATTTTAGTTCGAAACTCATATCATTGGTAGAAAACTGAAATATTTTCTTGAAAATTAATTTTTTTAACTGTAAATTAAACTATTTCATTCTTTAATTAAAATCTATCTTTTTCAGTAGAGATTTCATCTTTTTGGGTTCTTTTTTAATGAAAATTCAACTATCTGGTTGAAAGTTGAACTACTTTGTAAATACTAATTTCTTGGATGAATATACAAAATTTTGTTGAAAATCTCATCTCTTTGTTTGAAAATTCAACTATTTTTTTTTAAATTCTTTTTTAATCAATGGTTTCAACTGAAAACTTAACTATTCTCTTTTTGGTTGAAAACTGATCTTCTTTAGTAGAAACTTGAACTATTTGGTTGCGATTTCATTCATTTGGTCAACAATTCCTTTTTCTTAAAATTCTATGCTTTTCTTGAGTACTTTATGTTAAAAGTTATAAAAAAACAAAAGGAATGTTCAGAAAAATATCAACAATTTCAAAAAATAAAAGAATGATCTCGTGCAAAAATTTCAGAAGTTATGACGTTTTTAAATGATTTTTTGGCTAATAAAATGTTAAATTTTTGTTTGTTTTGCATAATAAATTATCCACTATACATTCTAGATTAAAATTGTATCAAGTTGAATTGAAGTATATTAAATTATCTTTAAAACTAAAAAAGAAAATTAATTCTGACTCTCCCTTTTTGTAATTTCCCTTCTTTCCCCTTTTCTATTCAAACATATGATGTTTTAAACTACAATTATTCGTGTTACATCTAAAAAATTATTCTATTCAAAGCTATGATATGATACCGCAAGTAGAGAAAGATTTTTTTTCAACTTACAGAATTATCTATTATAATTAATTTAACTTTTTTAAATTCCATTAGTTTCCAACTGTACTATTCAGGATTTAAATAAGAATTTAAAGCTAAAATAATTTCTCGCTAAATGTATACAAATTAAATATTTTTGAAATTGACTGAAGAAACAATTTTATTTTTCAATTGATTTCTGTAGTTAGTTTTCTTTTTTAGAAAGAGATATTGCAGGTGAAAAAGTTAATGGCAATATTTTTATACAGTTTTTAAAGTGGTTAAATTAGAAAACTTTAAAACAGAAGCTTTTAAAAACTGAACATTTTATCTTTAAAATTTTTTTAATTGAATAATATAAAATTAAAATTTTCATACTTAGACAATTAGAAACATTTCAATTTTATGATTTCAGATTGTGGTCGCGTAGTTTCAACATACGAATAAACATAATATATTCTACGTACAAAATTGAAAAAAAAATTTTCAATAATATAAGCACACAAACTTAAAAAAAATTTTCAAAAAGATAGCGAAAATAATTTTTTCTAACAGATTAAGCAGTCTAATCGAAAATTTCAGTATGTAGATATTAAATATTGGTAAAAAATTAATACCATTAAATTTCTTTATCAGAAAAAAAATCGAACAAGAATAGCAAGATTTGTAAGTGATCCTTGTGATATTTTTCGATTGAACATAAATTTAATAAATTCTAGAATTTGAACAGCATTCAAAAACTATCAAAGAACAGCTTTTAAAGTTCGGGAAACTTCTCTTACTTTTTTTCAAAAGTTATAAAAACCTAAGCTTTTCTTTCAGACCAGAGTAAAACAGAAAAATTTTATTATTTTGAATTCAACAAATTTTGATTTTTTAATATTAGCAATTTCTATAAATAAAAAATTCAATTTTCCAGGAAAACTATACGAGATATGAAAAAAATGTAGAGTAGCAAAATTGTTAGACTCGAAAGTGTGAACAAATTTTGTTGAAACCATTTCTTTTTTATAAGACGCATATTTTTCGTTTTATTCCTGAAAAATGTAAATAAAAATATAAAATTCTATTTTGCAGTCAAACTATGCAAGATACGAAAAATAATGAATTGATAAAAATTGTTCAACCAAAAAAGAAGAAAGAAATTCGTTGTTAATGATTTTTGATAAAACGCGTAGTTTTTGTTTTAATCGTAAAAAATAAAATTAAAAATGAAGATTTTTGGAAAATTAACACAGGATACGAAAAAAATTAATGGACAAAAGTTGTTCGCCATGAAAAGATAGACAAATTTGTTATGAATTAATTTTTGATGAGATGCGTAGTTTTTGTTTTAATCGTGAAAAATGACAATGCAAGTAAACAAATGGAGTATTTTTTCGAAAGACTTTATTTATTTATTACTTGTTTCTTTAAAAAATATCACACCAAAAAACAACACATATTGAGTTATCTTAAAAGGGGGCCAAAATTTTTTTTCTTATTTATTCAAAAATCTCAGTAGGCATTCCCAAAACATTTTTTCTATTGTAAAAACTTTAGTGTTCTTTTTACGTTTATGAACTTGACGCAAAAAAATGATCCATTTTCTTTGACGAATAAAATGCTTAATCAAAAAGTACCTGAGTTTGAATTTATCCCGCTTTTCTGAGCGTAAGAAAGTGCTGCCTGAGACGGGGAAAATAATAAATAATAAGAAAAAAAGCCGGGTACGCTGGCTCAAGTTCTACACTTCTACCCTTTTTCACTTTTCAGTGGTAAATTTACTTTATTGAAGAGGTTTAGTGACTTTTCCGACTCTTAAAATTTTTGAATACAGTGGACAATTATAACTTAAAAAATTCTACTTGAGCTCTACACGATAATATAATTAAAACATGTAAGGGAGTTATTATTTATAGTTAAACTAAACAAAATTCATGTACGCCATACCAACTATACATTTTTGACGCACAATAGACGACACCATTTTCCTATTTTTCAATAATTGCTAGTTTCTCATAAATTTTTAACTGTGCGGTACGTAGTTTTAATGTTTTAACCAGAAAATGTTTGTTCTCAATTTGCCCGTTTTTTTCAAATTTTAATTTCAAAATTTGTATGATTAAAAAAATTTCAATTTTTCTAACTTTGATTATTGATCGGAACTTCACATTGTTTAATTCCAACTGCCAAATTATTTAACGTTTCAATTTTTATTTGTTTCATTTTCGAGTTTTTCAAATTAAAGTTGAGCTATTTTGAATGTTATTTTTTTTATCTTCACGTCCTTAAAAATATAAAAACTCCACATTTTCAAAATTTGAGATTCTTTCCATTTTAATTTTTCTAATTATGCGAGTTGTGTTTACAGAGTATATATGGAAAGTTTCCGATCTTGGGGTATATTAAAAGAAAGAGATAATTCTGGCCAATGCTAATGATACCGGTTTCAAAGTACACACCAATTTGAGAGTCGCGAACATCAACAGCTGTTTCGTCGTATTTTGTTTTATTTCCTCTACTTCTTAAAATCTTTTTCCTTTCATAGATACTTTAATTTTAAAAACAACTAGAAATTGAAGGGAGCTTGGTAAAGATTGCGTGGGGATTGCCGAAGTTGTGGAAGACCATGTTTCACCAGAAATTGCTGAATAAACTGCGATGAATGCGCAGGTGCACTTTTCCGCAAATCAGACCGTTTCTTGACTCAAAATTTCCGAAAGAATAGTTTTTGAAAAGCTAAGGTCTGCTTCCATCTCTCACAATTACACGATGGTACCCATTAATTGACACTTCCGTCATCCTGAAATGCGACGCGTACGTGATTAGATACGCAACAGTCTTCAGTAGTCGCCTCGCACGCATGTCCCTACTCTCTCGCTTTACCTCGCATTACCAAACTCTGCCTCCGCGGCTAGTAACTAATACTTATCTACTATTAACAATATGTATTTACAGTTTACTCATATTTACTGCTTACTTATATTCACTTCCTCCTCTATTTACAATCTTTCCTTCTCCATTCCTCTTCCTCCTTCCTTCTCTTCTTTTCCATCTTACCCAAAACTCCCTTCACCCATGCTACTGCCCTTTTGTCCCCCCTTTCATGCATCAATACCTCCATGCTCATCCCACTCCTTTCCACCTCTACGCACTCCTCCAACCAGTGATCCACTCTTGCATCCCCATTCCCACATAACTCACACATCCTCTTCTCCCTAGAGAGCCAGAACCTATTACAACCCTCCATGCACCCACATCTCATCCTCGCTATAAGCTCCTGACTTCCTTTCTCTCCTTTCTCACACAAATATTGCGCTCTTGCTCTTGGCATAATCCACACATAGTTCCCATTGAACCTTGAATCTCTTATTCTCTCTTCCCCTTCTGTCTTCTCTCTCTCCATGCCGTTTTTCTTAACCAACTCCTATGCCTTTCTCCTTTCCTCGTGCATCCTTCTCACTTCATCCATCTGCAGTCAATTAGTTCTAAAATACCTTTCCCTTTCAACCTCCATCTTCCCACCCCCTCTCCTGTTCTCCTCCTCCCACCAAAACTCCATAACCAGCTTACTTCCCACTCTTCCAGAAATTTCTCCTCATACTTACACGCCCGACTTCTCGCTAGAATCCCTACACTCGTTCTCCCCGTCTCCCTCCTGACAATACAATTAGGCGTGTTCCTTGCCAACCCCAGTTTCCACTTTACATACCTCTCCTGTGTCCTATTTACCTCTTCACTTTCCTTCCACCTCCACACCTCTACTCCATACAATAGCATACTCATCACTAGTGAGTCAAACAATTTCATTCTCTTTCCAAAATCATCTGC
>CAKNXH010000826.1:19961-66154 GCA_932178445.1 Andricus quercusramuli | reverse complement strand
TATATATATATATATATATATATATATATATATTATTTTGTTTACTTTCTTATCAGAGTTAGGTGATAATTATATTTAGCAAATATGATTTTTTAAACAATCTATTATTTTTTTAAATAATATTTTCTTTGAACAATGGTAGAAAGTTGCGGATTTTTCTAAAAATTTTAACTTTCTAGCTACTTTTCACTTAGAGTGTAGTCACAATTAATTACATTTAACCAGAATAATCGCTTAAGTAAATTAATATTGTTGGTAACCTAGAAGGCGAAAGAAAATCTAAGAATTAAAAAAAAACCTCCCACTTTCTTGCATCAATTTAAGAGAAGATAATTATAAACAATAATACAATTTTAAAACAATTATGTTTTTCAAAGTGTATTAATTTTTACCACCCTGTGAGTGAAAAGTAGACAGAAAGTTGAAAATTTCAGCAGGAACTGTAACTTTCTAACATTACTTAAAGAGGATATTATTAAAAATAATAATAGAATGTTTAAACAATTATGTTCGTTTTTTGAATATTTTTTAAATTATTACCTCGATCTAATTAAAAAATTAACAAAAAGTGGAAAATTTTAGAAAATACTGCAACTATTATCATTATTCTAATAGAAGATTTTTATAAATGATGATAAATTGTGAACAATCATTTCTGTTATATTTAACTGATGATTGCTTGGATCTAATTGAAATTTTGAAAATGAGTTACAAAATATTCAGAGAAAACCGCGACTTTATAACTCTACTCTAAGAGAAAACTCGTAAAAACAATAATGAATAGATTAAACAATCCATCTAAATATCTAATTATCAGTAGAAAGTGATATATTATACACATATGAGAAACGAGTGGTATTTTAAAAACCACAACAAGTCGTCATTAGCGCTAAAATCTCGCAAAACCCAATTTTTCATTTATCGTGTTTGTTTGGGACCCTAATGAATAGACTTATGGGTCTGATATTTGGAACAATAATTATCCGTTTGTATTCCATAGCTAATTGTAAAGAGAAGGGTTGAGTTTCAACTCGACTTACCTAAAATTGTCGATTCAAAAAAAAATGCACGAAAACGACTTTTTCTAGTGGGAAGTATACGTTAAGCTTGATGAGGCTTGAGAAACCTCTAAATATAATTTGAAAACAAAAGAATTTATTTTTTTGTGTGGATTAAAACTAATTTTAGAGCAATTTGCATGGAAATTCGAAAAAAATATTTTCTAATGCATTTTTGGAACACCCTATTCAATAACCTCTAACTTAAATTATGGCTTCTGAAAAACGTATAGATGTAACACATGGTAGTGACCAGCGAAATTCCATTCGTATATCTTGTGTGGTTTTCGTTCAGTGAGTACAAATACATTTAGAATTCTGACATTATTCCACTATGGAACGTACGTTCTACATGTATATAGGTAATAAATTAATATTAAAGCAAGGTGCGTCTCATAGAACATATATCTGAATTAACTGCGGCAATTAGATCAATTAAGGTTTGCACATATGTTACGCAAACTTGCCATTTATCAAGGAAATTTGTAGTACTTTATTGAAGATATTCCATAAAAGTGAAAAGTATACTGAAATCAAGGAAAATCTGTCGCGACAACCCGGTACGACTGATTCATATGCTGTCTGCGTTTTTTTTTTTAAATGCGGAAGCAGTTTTCATGTATTGAAGGTGTAAAAACGCGTCGAGAACGTGATTCGATTTTTAATGCATGACTTCGTGTCAGAAATTTAAAACAATTGAATATGTTTTGTTCCTTTCTGTTTAAGAATAGAGGAATTGTTTGAAATATTTAATTCGCATTTGAAGTAATAATGTAGAATTCGTTAAATGAATTCCTCTTTATATGTTCAAAGTGCAACGTACATGTAGAACTCTTTCCGAAATTTTCCCTGAAGGGTAGAAATTTACTGTGAGTACAGTTGAATTTAATTGAATTGAACTTTTCGATTTGAAATCCAATTTTGTTTTTGGTTAACTGGTAGAAGATATCGTGTTTTATTATTAAGAATCGAAAATGACTGCTAATCTTCTTTTCATTTTGTGTAGAATGGAATTATCTGGGCGATTATCGTGAATGTATATGAAATTTAATAAACACGTACCTCAATATTGATTTCATGTACTTGAGATATTAATTTTAATATACATTGTTATTTTAAATTTAATACTATTTTTAACAGTGTCGGTCTCGGATACCAGATAAAAAAATTAAACATTATATCCTTATTTCTATGAGAAATGTATGGATAAATTCAGAAGTTTTTTACGGACAGTTCGAATTTCCTACGAACAGTTCCTGAAAATTTCAGACTGAAATATATGAAGGAAAAATTTTATTTGTGCTATTTAATTTATACAGGGTGTCCCAGACTCAAGTGTCCGGACTTATATAGCCATATAAAAATGAAAAAAATCAATAGAAAATTCCTTTTCCAAAAATCAGTTGAAGTTTTAGTTTTTTAGTTATAAAACATTTAGGCTGGGCCAATCAGGAGCGCCATATAAGCAGCCGTGTGTCCGTGAACCAGATTTCAACGCAGTGTTATCGAAGTGAGCGCAGAGGTGGGGTTAGCGACGGGAGAACACTACGTTCGAATCCCGTTCACGCACATATGGCTGTTTATACGGCGTTCCTGATTGGTCCAGCTTAAATGTTTCATAACTAAAAACCAAAACTTCAACTGTTTTTTGGAAAAGGAATTTTCTATTTATTTTTTTCATTTTCATACGGCTATATAAGTCCGGACACTTGAGTCTGGGACACCCTGTATTAATTTATGAATTCGCAACTCAGAAGATTCGAACCCTCAAAGACTGCTGACTCACTAGTTTCTAAACATAAACCAGGAGTGCGTATACACGCGCAGCCATCGAGGCCAAACGAAATAGGTACCTATTAAAAAAATTCTAGCCACTCATCCGACGAGCTCGAGGCACACATCCGAGCGCACGCACGCACCGCGCGTTTGGGACAGCGTGTGTGCGGGCCACGTACAGACGAATCTACTTTCCAGTTCCCAGATTTGTCGGGCAAGCTCGTGAGTGCTCTGAGAATCTTTTCCCAAGCACTCGTAATATTTTTGTAATTATTCACGTATCGAGAAATGAATTATTTGAAAATTTAGGATTATAGAGAATAAGGAAGTGAAACTTTTTCCCATTAGAAATATTTTTGCCAAATGTTTATTTTTAATAATAAAAACGAAATATTGAAAAAAAAGTTTCTGCCTGATTTAATTAAGTTTTAAAATTTAAATCGATCTAATTCGGCCAAATATGATTGAAATGAGTTCATATTTTCAGGACATATTCAAAATACTCTAGCAATGCCTAGGAAATCACGAAAAGGTTAACAATCGCTCATTGCTCATTGCTCATTTTGTTTTCTTAGTTTCACCGGTAAAAAGTGTTGAGGTATTTTTTTTAAATTTCAAAGAATTTCCAAGATCTTCACGGAAAAAAATTTCTTGAGGCGATCGAGTTAAACATTTAATTACTTTATATAAAATGTTCTCGTAGATCAATAGTTCGACATATATCAAGTACCCCCCTTTTCTGATCCGAAGCCTTATGCAATCTTTTTATGATGCTCTTTTGGTAATTAACTTTAAGGTTCTTGATAATTCCTTGATCCATTGGTTGCCATTTTGAAGTCAAATTCGGTGGTAAGGAAACCACTTTTACGGCTTTAGCGTTTTCATCAAAACTTTCGGATGAGCCAGACAATTATCCACAAATAAAACAACTTTCCGATTTTCTCTTTCGAATTTACGATCAATTTTATGAAGCCAGTCTTCATATATTGAACTGGTCATCCAAGATTCTTTATTATTCTCGTAAAGTACTGATAAAGACTTGACTCCCATGAAACATCGTGGATTTTTCGATTTACCTATTACCAATAACTTTAATTTTTCTTCGCCAGACATATTGGCGCAGACCATGACAGTAACACGATCTTTGCTCTTCTTTCCATCATGACAAGTGTCTTCTTTGAATGTCAAAGTTCTATCTGGTAAATATTAAAAAAAAAAATCAGTTTCATCTGGATTGAAGATATCCTCTATTGCATACATAGCCAGAAAATTAGTCAACCAAGAGCTAGCTTTAAAATCCTTGTATCATAATTGAGTTGCGAAAAATTCTGCTTTTTCTTTGACAATAGGAGCAGATAAGGAAGTATTCTGTTTTTGAGCGTGTTTCATTTATCACACCATCGATGTTCCCAATAATGGAAAGGTCTTCTTGCGTTTTCAATCCGGTTGGAAACAAGAATTTTGAGCAGCAGAAAAAAATCTTATCCCTGTTCTTAAAAATGGTAGTTAGAGTTGGCAGGTATTCTAAAATCAGCAGCAATATGTCCTTCTTCTTTTTAACTCCTTTCTCGACACATTGAATGAGTTTTACCTTCTCACTCAGAGATAATGTTTTATACGTCATCTTCTCCACACTTTTGAAAGCGT
Organism: Andricus quercusramuli; assembly: GCA_932178445.1. Lineage (NCBI taxonomy): Eukaryota > Metazoa > Arthropoda > Insecta > Hymenoptera > Cynipidae > Andricus > Andricus quercusramuli. The sequence goes on along the minus strand of CAKNXH010000826.1, from coordinate 61,673 downwards.
TGAGATCTCAGTCTTATTTAACACAGAACGGCACAAGCACAGAGTGTTTATTTATATTCACAAAACCACCTTTGCAATACACGTCAACCCCACCCTTGGCACATACGCCAATCCCCACCACTCACAACTGGCCAATCACATGCAATCACCTAGGTTATAAATATTAATTTTTCGAAATATGTTAGTTACTCACTGCCGTGCTTCCAGTTACAGATGTTATTATCACGGTGAAGCTTATAATATTCTTTGAATTATTGAGGAATTCGAATTATCGAAAAATATTAATATGGGAATCGTTAATTTTCAGCCGAAGCTGGAAAAAAGTTTGATCGGAAATTCGTATTACAGAGGTTCCTTTTATCAAAGTTTCACTGTATTCCAAAGGATTTAAAAGATTTTTGTGTATTTTCAAAAATATCAGGGAATTTTGAAAAGCTTCAAAAAGTTTCGAAATATTTTAAAACATTTCAATGAATTTGAAATACTTTAAGGTATTTTAATAGATTCTAAGAAATTTTGAATAAATTTCAATAATTTCAGAGACTTTTTTTAAAGATTGTAGGGTATTTTTAAAAATTTCAAGACATTTTAAAGAGTTTTGAGATGTTTCAAGGGATTCAAAATATTCAAAAGGATATACAACATTTTAGGGTATTTCAATAGATTTCAATTATTTGAAGGGATTCCAAAGGATTTTGAGGTATTTTTCAAAATTCCTAAAAGTTATCAAGATCTTTTGAAATATTTTAGGAAATTTTATAAGATTTCTGAGAATGTCAAGGATTTTAAAAGTTCTCAGGCTTTCTCTCTCGTACAGTTTCAAATATTTCAAAATATTTTAAAATATTTTTTGCAATTTATTTGAATTAATTTGGAATTTACCCGGAATCCTTATTACTCAAACTGAATTTTCTTGAATCCTTTTAATTTCATTCCATTCTATTGAATTCATGAACTGAAAAAAAGTTATAGTTTTTGTTGCAATCATTCTAAAGCTTTTTGAACTCGCCTTGAACTTATAAGCATTTTATTAAATTCTTTTGAGTTCCCTTATATTTTCTAAAATTAATTTCAAACTTACTCAAATGAATTAATATTTTTTCATATTTGTAAATTGTTTCAAATTTAACTGATATTCTTAAATTCACCTCAGATTTTTATGCATATCATCGAATTCTACTCATTTCCCTTTAATTTCTCTCAATTCACACCAATTTTACTTAAATCAATGCAATTTTGTGGATTTGAAAAATTTTTCCATTTGATTCAAATCAATTTGAAGTCAACTTGAATTCTTATAAATTTCATCGAAATCTTTTGAATTATTTTCAATTCTAAAGAACGTTTGTCACAATATTAATGCACATTCGTCACTTTTATTCACTTTTTTGTTTCAAATATGTTAATGTTTTTCACTTTTTTCAAGTAGATTAGGCTAAGATTAATTAATCACAAATTTATAAATTTGAATTAAATATAATTTTATTCCATTTATAAATGTTTCTATATTATGAGTGTAACAAGATCAGAATTTTGGCCTTTATTAATGGTCATGGAACATAAAAAAATATTGGGGGCAAAATCAGGAAAAAGTCAGGGAAGTTTGAAAATGTATAGTTTTGCGGCCACCCTGGAGTGCAGAAATCCTGAAGTGACACTGAATTAATTTTGTGTTGCAAATATATCAATGTTTAATACAGCTAATTGACTAACTTCCTGATCTTTTTTCTATAAGAATAGTCAATTGAATATATAAACTTTATTTTAATAAGAATATCTTTCTTTTATTTTGTAAATAAATGCAGTTGAATGCTCTTGAACTTCATCCTATCTACTGTAGGGTAGTTTCTCCTATACAGCAATTGGTCACAGCTCTCTGTGTATAATATTTTCCTCTTCAATTTTTTGTTGCTAACGTCTAACTACTTTGAATTTAAATGTTTATTAATTAGATAATTTAACCTGCCTAAATTCTCGTTCCGGAAAAGACTTTTCTGGCATATTCATAATAATGTGCAATTTATTCGGCTATTTTCATTCCTTCTGTACGCATTGTGCACACTGCAATTGTACGAAATATATTTTCTGACAATGAAGTTTTCCAACGCTGCTGTTCTCCAAGTCCAATTACACATGTTCATGCATGTGAAGGCGCACTTACTTGCTTTTCATATCAAAGGTTCAAGATTTTAGTTAAAAATTCCAATTACTTTTTTTAATAACAAAAATTTAACACACATTCATATGTAGTTCGAGGATACATCTTGAACACGTGCGCTTATGAACCAGTCAAGCCGTGATCGAGATCAAGGGTTTGGTTGGTACGTCACTCCAAGCGTAATTTGCCCCAAGTGTAGGTATAATGGCAACTCAAACTACACATGCCATGGAAACGCTTTTGCATCTCTGATATTTCATTTGAAAGGGTCATAACGGCGCAAATTGGAAATATAGTCATGACCTTTTGGTGGAGAAGTTTAATACCCCTAGAGGCAAAGTCTGGTCTTTGTGGTTCCAGATAGTGACTATTTCAAACCCATCAGATAACTTTATTACAAAATACGATATTCTAATTGCTATTGCAGCCAATTCAGAGAGTATCAGCTGAAATTAAGATAGGGGTAATTGACAAAAAATTGTCAGTATGGACCCATTATAGGGTGTCTCCTAATTTTCGACCACCAAATTCCCGGTTATTTCCCGATTGTAAATACCAAATCTCCTCGTACTAGAAGCACAAATAAAACGCATTCAACATATATAAGGTTTTCCAATATGTAATTTCATGTATGTCGATATCTTATTATATTTAAGAAAAATAATATTTTTGTAATTCAAGGTGTCGAGATAATGAGGACAATTAGATCACAATAATTGCTTCAGACATTTCGGCACAAATTTTTTTATACATAATATAGGAAATATAATACAATTTCAATGTTTTAATTATTTGCGCAGATTTGGTTAACATGATAGATCTTACTTTTTAAGAACTAAATTTATTCTGCAAAATCTTCAAAAATCTACATTTCTTTGAGAAATTTTCAAATCTTCAAGTATAAGTTTTAAATTATTTTTCAATCACTTTCAAACTTCTAAATATCTCTTAAACTTACTTGAATTTCTTTTGAAAACTTTCAATCTCATAAAACTGGATAATTATTTAGTTTTTAACACGAAAATATCAATTCTCAAGAGAAGAAATAATTTTGAAGCAAATAGTTGAATTTTGAACCAAATAGATGAATTTTTATACAAACAGTTCTTCCTTCATAGCCTTCTTCCTCCACTTTTTCAAACCTTTCATTTTCCTTATCTTTTTTTTTTGATTTCACAACTCAGTATACTCCTTTTTTCTCCTATATTGTTCTTCACTACTTTTACCTTTTCTCCATTTTCTCAATTTCTTTCTGAATTTCTTCTTTTTCATCTCTTTACATCTTTCATTCCATCCACTTCTATTCCCTTCTTCACTAACTTCTTTTTTGCTTGTGCACTCTAATCCTCTTCTTATTTCTTCTATCATTATTTCTATCTCCTTGTTCATATTTCCCTCTCCCATCTTCACATTCCTGACCTTTTCCTTTTTTCCTTTTCCTTAAACTGTTCTCTTCCTTCACTTAACCAGTCCCCTCATCCTGCTCTTTTTATCTTTGCTTCCTTATCATCCATATTGTTATAAAATTTTCTCCCTCTAGTGTCACTATTATGGGAAAGTGATCCGAATCTATATAATTCGTTACCTCTAGTCTCTTGACCTTCTCTCTTACCTCATCGTTCACTATCGCATAATCAATTACCGTTCCCTTTCCTCCTGCTGAGCGTGTATTTAAAAATTTCCTTCCCTCCACATTCAGTATCTTGTCCTTGAATTTTTGTTTCTCGCTCTTCTCTCCATTCTCTTCCTCCTCTATCTCCTGTTATCGCAGCAAATCTCCTCCTATTATAAGCCTAATCTCTTCTTTATTTTCCTCCATCAGTTCTTTCATCTCCTCCAATTTCTCCTGCATATCACCGTTCACATACACCCCGACTATCTTCTACCTGTCTCCTCCTATCTTTACCTCTTCTACTATTAATCCTTTTTTTCTCTTTCATCTCTTTCTTATCCTTTCCTGCTATACATTCGTTCCTTACTCCCATCACTCTTGGTAACCTTCCCTTAACTCTCGCCCTGGCGCCGCTACTCGGCTACACCGGTCTTCCCACCCTGCTTCTTACGACAAAAAAACTAATCTCCCACACTACCCAAAACTGTCTCAATCTCGCAAAATATCACACTTCTTCAGTTCTAATTACTTTCAACTTACAATCTTTCACTCACAAAACATTCTAACATACTCCTCCAATCAGCTCAACTCAAATTTCACTAATATTTCACCAAAATCGGCACTACACAATCACCGCTACTGGAAAAAAACATTTTATGGATTTGCTAGGGGAGGTAGAGATGAAGGTTAGGAAAAGAGGAAAATATGGTGGAAAAAGAGATGAGGAAGAGGACATAACATGGGAAGAAATAGTCAAGGTGTTAGGAATGAAGAAATATGGGAAGGCGTTTAGGTATAAATGAGATTCCAAATGAAATCTGGAAATATTGGGTGATCGAACTAAAGGAATGGGCATAGATAATGTACAATAGAGTCTGGAGAGCAGATGGGTGACCAGAGTTATGGAAAGAAGGAGTAGTAGTACCCATAGTGAAGAAAGGCAAAGGGCATGAGGTTTAAGACTATAGGGGAGTGACGCTCAGGCCATAATTATGTAAATTGTATGTATAACTGTTTTATTACAGATATTGAAGGAAGAAGTTGAGAACACGTTTTGAGACATCCTGAACCCGAAAAACAGGTTTTCGCGAATGTCTATATGTATGTCTGTAGATTTTTGGTCTGTCAGCACGATGACTTTCGAAAGAATTGACAGATTGGATTGGCCTTTGGTATACTCTGAACTGAAGGTCATGTTCGCTAGTCAGCCATCTTGAATGAAAATTCAAAGAAGTTAGAGTATCTTGACAATTTTGAGTTCACTTTTTGCAGGATTTGAAAATTCTATGTACGAGAATTCGTAGTACTCAAAAGGACGAATAATTCAACGGAATGACTTTTTTCGATACAAAAAAATTACTAGAGTTATAGCATTTACAAAATGCAAAAGAAAAACAAACGAAAATAACAATTTTGAGCCAAACAACGCAAGATATAAAAAAAAGTCAGAAAGACTTTTTTTCATAGAAATTCGGTTTCAGCGACCCAAAAACTACGCGAAATGACTATGCATTAGGGTGGGCCGAATTTTACGAAAGTTTCCGAATCGAATCGTAATAGCGCGGAAAAGTTGCTACTCGTCGCCCTGATCACAATTAATTTTTTTTCCGGTCGCACATCTCGTTCAAAGTTTCAAAAAATTATTAAATATTCAACACGTTTTGGGATTTTTTCTTAGTAAGTTACAGTGATCGGATTTCGTTCAAAATCGGTATGTGACCTCTTTTAAATGTCCTTTGACTAAGAAAAACATTCCCCTCCCCATTCCCCTCTCCTGTGAGGGTGGAGGGAGGGGGCAAATATCGTAAAAGAGAGCCATTTACGGTCGTTGTTTTCCTCGTGTGAAGTGTGCAGCTCTTCGCCCGCTCTTAGAAACTTTTTTGCTTATGAGAGCGACTCAGAACTCACCACGTGAAGGTGGCTGCACTGTGAGTTCCACCCACGCCCTACCCAACCAACCAACCATAACTTGAGCATGGTACTTAACAACTTAATGTATTAAAGTCAGCCTTAGTTGTGAAAGTCGGCATTAATTGTCTAGACTTTAGTTTCGATCGGATGAAACCATCCCTGTTCTCCGCACCACAAACTGCGGCATCTGCCTCTGTGACTGCTTTCACAGTCCTATCTACTGCCTCTGTGTGGTTTGGAAAGGGGAATGTTCCTGGTGGTAATGTAGGGAATTCTTTCTTGGCAATGAAGTCACTAATGCAATCTTCATCGTACTCCTCAGTGAGAATAGGAGGACAGGTAAGTTTAACTGCACTCCAGTCAATCATTTCGGTGTAGTCTGTAGCTTTGAAATTAATTTGTGGTACTTTGAATTTTCTTATAGTTTTGTGCTTATCTGTCAGTTTTGCTTTCAGGATATGTCTCCACCCAAGTTCTTTGATACCATGTCGAGGATCTGTGATCATTGCAACCAGCAGATTTTCTGGATGGGCAAAATATCCATTGGTTTGGATGACAGTATCAAAAACACGCCTGAGATGTTCTGGTAAGTACCTTGACAGCTGAATTGCTTTATACAAATGTTTAGGTCCATCTTCAAGAAGTGGGTTTGTTTTTATAGTGAACCACAATGGTGCATAAACTTTCAGTATGGAAGTTGTAATGTGGATTAGCTCTGCTGAAGGTTTTTTAGAAGATATGAAGAGTCGAAGATACCTATTGGCAGCAGTCAGCCAACGAGAGTGATTCAGAGGCCCTAGTTCACGATTTGCAAGATCTGGATGACAGGTGCCAGAGCTGATAGCTTGACATATCTCAAACAAGTACTGTTGTTCTTTACTAAGAATTTTGGTGTCGATTTCAGGAAGATTGCACTCAATTTTCTGGAAGGATACCACGGGCATTTTTTCGCAATGTTTTAGAATCTTGCCAATAGTTCCTGAAAAGCTTCTTGGTCCCTCAGTTTTGCCATCCAGTTTTTCAACTAAGTGTCTCAAAGGTAGTTCATTGAAGTGTAGAAGGCAAACAGACCACTGAAGAGATCGTTTAAGGGATAACTCTAAAATTCTAATGACACCCCCTTTCCAGCCAGAATTAGTATTCGTACCGTCACTTCCAACGATACGAACGTCAGATTGGTCGATACCTTTAGCATTAGATTCATCAAGGATACTAGAGGCAATATCCTTGGCAGTTTTTGAAATGGGTACAGTGTGAAAGAGATAGACGGACCCTGGTTCCTCAATTACTGAAATGTGCTCCTCTTTCGTGAGCTTCCTATACTTTTTAAAGTTTTTCGTCTCAATTACAAGAGTGTCATCTGAGTGCCCATCGAAGTATAGGCCTTTAGGATGTACGTCAGCTTTCTCTAACTGCTCATTCCTTAAGTTACTCCGAACTAGAGACTTCGATACCTGCCGTTGCCCTGTCTGATACACCGTACCTGTCGCCAGCAAGAGCAGTATTGGCAAGCACTGTTCTCATTTGAGTCCCAGAGGGTGATTTGAAGTTAATATGAAACTCTGTGTCCTTTTTTTCATGAACTTTATCTGTCTCTTCTGTTTCAGAATCTGAGGTAATGTTGGCTGTAGTCTTAGAAGAACTGGCACCCTCTTGTCTTATTTGTTTTGCTTTCCTTGCCAGCCTCTTTTTAATCTTTTCACTCTCCTTCTGGTCAACTGTTCCTATCTTGACAATTCTGTGATGCCGCTGTGCGTAAAGAAATTTCCTCTCTATCACAGAAACTTTCCTGTATTGTTCCTCTATTGTTCTGTTGCAATCACACTGAAGGTACATTTTGCACTTGCAGGAACAAATGTCAAATAAAGTTTTTTGACAGTCAGAAATGTATTGTGTGTACTTCTTCTGTTTTTCCAGGTATTTTTTGTCCCTGTTTAACTTTTTACGGGTGTAGTAATACTTATCGTGAAGAGTTTTGATAAGTTGTATAATTCTCGTGCGAGAGACCCTTGGCAAAGATGCCTTAGTGTAAATGGACTCTATATCATCAGCAACGACATTAGCTACTGCAGAGAAGCTGACCTCCTGTTTTGGACTGGCCGAAGCCAGGGCTAAAGAATATCGAACATGCTGGCAGTATAGCAAAACATCAGCCTGTGAAGGAAGAATCTGTTTGTTCAGACTTTTAGGCGGTCCAAATAAAGGACAATGAAATTTTTGACCAAACGTCCTCGACGTCATTGTCAATCAAAATCCTTTTCTAATCAACACTAAAATGCGACTCGTCACCGTCACCCCTCGAGAAAATAGCCTCGCTCGCTTTCGACACGTGACGCGTTTTTCTTTTGTTCGGATACAGCGATATAAACAAAAGAAAAACGCTTAACGGCTCAGTCGACCGCAACAGCACACTTCACACGAAGAAAACAACGACCGTAAAATGGCTCTTTTTTATGATATTTGCCCCCCTCCCAATACCCTCACAGGAGAGGGGGAGGAGAAGGGGAATGTTGTTTTTAGTCAAAAGATATTTAGAAGAGGTCAGTTACCGATTTTGAACGAAATTCGATCACTATAACTTACTAAGAAAAAATCCCAAAACGTGTTCAATTTTTTACGATTTTTTGAAACTTTGGACGCGATGTGCGACCGGAAGATATGGTCCGATTAAAAAAAAAAAAAATTAATTGTGATCAGGGCGACGAGTAGCAACTTTTCCGCGCTATTGCGATTCGGTTCGGAAACTTTCGTGAAATTCGGCCCACCCTACTATGCATTCTGAATCCACGCGAGTCACGTCGCGTCGCGTCGAGCCGAAACGTTATGCCTTTGTACTGAGGGATCTCTCAGAAAAAAAACCATAAACAGATTTTGGACCAGTAATCTGCAAAATCCCCATCTTTTTCTCAAAATATGTCAATAATGTTCCGCATCAGTTTTTAATACAATTTAACCAAAATTTAAAAAAATGCGGTTCTAAACCAATATCATTCGTATTATGATATTAAATGATGTTGATATTGAATGTTTAAATACATATCAACTTTAATAATATCTTCTTTGGTTTCGATGCGAAACAATTCAATTCTACCCACTTGAAAATTACCCACAACAAAAATTCACTTCTCTTTTTTTTCTGTGTAGACGCCTCTTTTAACGATTCTTAGTACAATGAAAATCACCCATCGAATCATGAAAAAGGGTGATTAAGGAAATTAAAAATTAATGAGACGTAATGAATTACTTGATAATAAGATAACATAATTTACAAAAAGATAAAGTTGATGATGATGTGCTTCTGTTTATTTGTTATAATAAGTTCAGGTAGACATTCAATATTGATGTATTATGTTCATCAACAGCATGTGACACATATTGACTCTTTTTTGCTGAGAACCTCTAAAGAACTCTTTTGTTGAAAATATCAATCTGAGGTGAAAGCGTTCTGGAAATATGTTGTCACATGCTAGAAGTTTTATTGTCGGCTTTTTGTGTACTTTTCTTATCCATTGTATGAGAAAAGACCGGTTTATTGTTTCTTTCACAAAGAACTGCATAGGAAACTTTATTTTTTATGTCTGGTGTGCCATTGACATTGAACTTTCATTTATAGCTACTATTTATAACTAAACACTGCACTTAGTTCAGACATCACCCATTCCTGTCGAATGAATGATCGGATTCCGAACCTTTGTGGTACGTTTTCGGCATAGCAGGCGTTTTTGAGATATTCGCAATTCATTATTATTTCAATTATCCTCGATTACCGATTTTTCATTAAACGTATTTCAATTCTCTGTTTTGCATTACATTAGATCAATTCAGGATAAATAAAAGCTGTCTGAACGTATTTGCTCTTCGACGAATATTTACTGCACGAAAGCTACTATTTAATAGGATTATATGCACTATGTAACAATCATCAAAATGATTCTTTCGATTTTGTCCACATTGAAACTCCTACATATGTTTCCATCCGTTTTTCGCGTGTTTTTTGTCTAGCGGCTTTTCCCGTTCTGTCAATTTGAGAGTTCATTATATCATACCTCAGTTTCAACATCATTCTTGACTTGAAGCAACATCAAATTATTCCCCCTCTATGAAAATGACTTATCTTTGATTTTTGAGTTATTAATTTTGAAAAGTATTAATTTTTAGCGACTTAGTTTATGATCCTAATTTAAGTTTGAGTTTTTTTTTAGTTTTTAACGGTTCAATTAAGCTTGAATTCACTATTTTTAAAGCTTGAAGTTATAAATCATATAATTCTCAACGTTTTTACAATCATTCATCTCTAAAGGTTTACAATATTTCAGATTCTTCAACTTTGACAGGTGAAAATGACCGTGAATGTTTTTTTTACAAAAATTTGATTTTTTAATAATAAAATCAATCCAATCACTTTGAATGTTATTCAATACAACATGATATGATACCTCTTAATAATTTGCAATTCCTAAATAGTTAAATTTCTGAGTTCTTCGAACTTGTTTCGCTTCAAAAGCCAAATAATAATAATTTGCAATATACTATTCTTGATAGCTTTTTAAAATTGATAAATTTTTGCAAGCATTAAATTTGAACTTACAAGGGGAAGGCCTCAAGTATGAAACTCAAATCGAGTTCGCATGACGATAATTCGAAAGATTATCGAATTTCATTCGACACGTGTCACGGCTTTTTTGTAAGTGGAGCCTAGTTTTTTAAATATTAATGTTTTAAAATTGCGGCTACCTTCACTGATACACTCGCTGGAAATTTTTCAGCCAGCGGCGCTGGCCCTGCGGTAGCGTGCCTGCTTGTGACTCGGTGCTGTCGGGGTTCGAGTCTTTTGGATAGATTTTTTTTTTAATAATACCAAAAATTTAAATTATTATCAGTAACAATTTTAATATATAGGGGAGACCACCCTACAGTAGATAGGGAAAAAATCAACAGCATTTAACTGCATCAGTTTCCAAAATCAAAGAAAGATGATCATTGTTAAATAAAGCTTACATATTTAATTAAGTATTCTTATAGAAAAAAATATCACGAAATTAATCAATTAGCTGTATTAAACTTTTTTATTAGACCTGGTCAATGGTACGATTTTGACACCTTTGTCCATCAATAGATAATCGTTTCTGGTATTGCTCCTGGGCAAGTTAGAATACTCAATTCTGGATAATTATAATTTATTATTAGTATACTTACAATTAAAATCAATTCATTGAGTAAATAATACTTGAAACTACGATAATTTTATAAAAAACGCAAAAGTTTAAATTATTGACATTTTTTTATCTCTGATATTTCGTAAGGTTGGTGCGATTGGTACAAGATGTTTAATCTTCATACAATTTAACCTGACTTGCGATGACAGAAAAGTGCAGTTTTTGTACGTACCTTAATCCAAAAAATTATACCTTTTCCGAAAGGCTCCTTGAAAGACAATTAAAATTTATGAGCTTTTTAATAAATAATGATTTACATTATTTTCTTACTTTATCATTTGAAATAATTTGAATTTAAAAACTTCACAAATCAAAATAAACAAACAAACACAACCTTTAATTTAAAACAACTGCGAGACAGTCGCAGAGCTGCCAATTTTGACAGAGACATTTCTTGTAATTTTCCGATTATCTACTGTTGGTTATCTACTGTTGGAAAATGTAATATTCAATGAAATGTCCTTAAATATTTATAAATATTGAAGAAAAAACACTTTGTATTTATAAATATTGTTCATTAAACTTCAAGCTTTGATTCTAATGTATTAACATGTCATGAAAATGTTTCATTAAGTTAAAAAGTATGAATAAAGAATAGGTGAAATTTTTTTTTTCAGGTTAAAAATAAATTTTTTGCTCTTACGCATTAATTAATTATGAAATTTCAATAAAAGTTCGTCGGAGCATATAGTATCCCTGCTGAAACGTTATACTAACAAAAGTAATGAACATTTGTTGTCAGTTTTCCAGTTAATTAAGATTATCTACTGTAAATCATTATCTACTGTAGGGAGGTTTCCCTTATAATATTTCGGAAAGTTGAAAAAATTAGACACTTTCTAATTATAATATCATATAATATATTAAATAATACTCTTTTTTATCTTTATAATTATGAAGTACATAATTTGGGGTGATAATCGTCATATAAGCATTTAAAGCATAACCTTCTCTCGCAGCGGGCGCATTTTATAAATGCGACTCTATGACAGTTGCAGTTTTCACGCGTCAAAGTAATTGGAAAACAAACTTGATTGATGTTCAAAAAATCATTTTTTTCAGGCAATAATTTAGAAGCGTACCACGCGTATTCAATCATATTTTTAAACATAGATTTAAATTATTTAATATATTATATGATATTATAATTAGACAGTGTCTAATTTTTTCAACCTTCCGAAATATTATATATTAAAATTGATAATGATAATAATTTAAATTTTTGGTATTATTAAAAAAAAAAACCTATCCAAAAGACTCGAACCCCGACAGCACCGAGTCGCAAGCAGGTACGGTACCGCAAGGCCAGCGCCGCTGGCTGAAAAATTACCCGCGAGACTGATACTAGTGTATCAGTGAAGTTAGCCGCAATTTTAAGACATTAATATTTAAAAAACTAGGCTCCACTTACAAAAAAGCCGTGACACTTGTCGAATGAAATTCGATAATCTTTCGAATTATCGTCATGCGAACTCGATTTGAGTTTCATACTTGAGTCCTTCCCCTTGTTAGTCAGTTTTGTCCGTTTATGATTTTTTTATTTCATTATGAAAAAACAAGCCTTTGGTACCTTTTTCTATTACAAAAAAATTCTTGTTTAGAGAAATTCTTATTACTATTGAAATTTTTGTTTGTTCATGAAGAAATAATTCATCTTTTGTACCAATTATTTTATGCGTAACAATGAACAGACTTTAATATTGTGAATACTAGGAAATTTTTAAAATTATTAGTTGAAAATTTCAATGTTAAAACGAAAGTTAATACGACGGATTTTTGTAGGGATTGACCATTCGGCTTTTGAGTGTAAATCAGATTTCAAAAAGTTACAAAATATTTCTGAAGATTTCGAAAGATTTCAAAACATTTAGAAAGAATTTTGAACATTTCACGGTGTTTGAAAGATTAAAGAGGCGTGCACAACAGGTTTCAAAAGGTTTCAATGATTTCAAATGAACACAAAAGTTTTCAAGAACGAAGATTAAAGAATGATTTGACAAATATTTCAAAGATTTCATAAAGATTTCAAACAATTCAACGGATACAAAAGATTCTACTGATAAAGGTTTGAGAAAATTTTTTTAAATATTTTAAAAGATTCCACATAGGTTTGAAATATTTCAAGATTCGCACATTTCACAAAGATTTCAAGGAATTCAAAGGTTTGAAAAAGGCTTTTACACCAGATTTCAAAGATTTCACAAAGATTGTAAAACTTTCAAAAGATTTCAAGGATTTTAAAGATTTTAAAATTTAGAATTAGATAAAAAATGTTAAAAAATTAGCAGATCTCTAAGATTTCAAAAAATTTCGAAGATTTGACACAATTTACAAAATTTGTTGAAAGATTTTAAAAGGTTTCACGAAGATTTCAAGTATTTTGATACTTTCAAATGAATACAAAGGATTTTAGGAAGATTTTAAAAATATTTCCAAGATTTAATACAAATATCATAAAAGACTTAAGAAGAATACAAGAATTTCAAAGGTTGCGAAAAGGGTACGATAAACCTTATTTCAAAGATTTCAGCACATTTCAAAAATTTTAAACAATTTCAAAAGCTTTCAACAAATTTGAGAAGATTTCAAATCGAACGAACACAGTATATTTCAAGAACAAAGATTAAAGAAAGATTTTACAAATATTTCAAAGATTTCATAATGATTTCAAAAGATCCCAAAATATTTCACAAAGATTTTAAATACTACTAACTTCATTACAACTACTAACTTCACTAAGATTTTAGAATAATAAAAAAGATTTCACAAAGAAGACTTATGTTCGCCAACAATTATTAAGAATTTTTTCATTTATGGTTCTGCTTCCTTTAGAAATCTCGGAAATTCTATTTAAATTCCATCAATCTTATGAGATTCCACGGGTGCCCTGAGGTTAATTTTTTTCGAAAGTCTTGTCACTTCGAAAATCATTGCAGATCTAGATTCTAGATCATTTTTTACGTTCAAACACGCAATGAAGGAAATCGCAGATAGTGCCGTCTTTTTTTAAGGCCACTTTGAAAAAAAATTGTTCACAAATTATAATACTTTTTAAGACACATGCATGATTTCAGCCCTTTTCGACGCCTATGAAGCGGGGCTAAAGCTCCACTTTTTACTCCCTAGGGAGTAAAAAGTACTTTTTACTCCCTAGGGACTGAAAAGTACTTTTTACTCCCTAGGGACTGAAAAGTGACGTCAGAGACGAATAATGAAGATTATGCATCTATGAGCTTGCATTTTATGATTATCAGCCCACTCACAGTAAAAACTGAGAGGAAATTTTGGTTGCAGTTGATAGAATTTGGCGGTTATTTATGGAAAGTTATCATATATACCTGTAAAATGACCATAAAATACCGAAATTTTCCATAAATTTCCGGAAATTTATGGAAATTTGTAAAAATGAATTTTGCGTATTCCATGGTAAGTTAACATATTGACCTGTAAAATTACCATAAATTACTGGAATTTTCCATAAATTTCCGGAAATTTATGGAAAATTTCAGCGATTTATGGTAATTTTACAGGTATATATGGTAACTTTCCATAAATAACCGCCAAATTCTATTAACTGCAACCAAAATTTCTTCTCAGTTTTTACTGTGAGTGGGCTGATAATCATAAAATGCAAGCTGATGAAATGCATAATCTTCATTATTCGTCTCTGACGTCACTTTTCAGTCCCTAGAGAGTAAAAAGTGGAGCTTTAGCCCCGCTTCATAGGCGTCGAAAAGGGCTGAAATCATGCATGTGTCTTAAAAAGTATTATAATTTGTGAACAATTTTTTTTCAAAGTGGCCTTAAAAAAAGACGGCACTATCTGCGATTTCCGTCATTGCGTGTTTGAACGTAAAAAATGATCTAGAATCTAGATCTGCAATGATTTTCGAAGTGACAAGACTTTCGAAAAAAATTAACCTCATGGCACCCGTGATTCCTTTTGATACAACTCAAGATATTATTAAGTCATTCCAATTCTTTAAAATCCGTTAAAATCAAATAAAGTTATTTGAAAACACCGTAAAATTATATGAAATCTGATGATATTTACTAAGATCTTGAATAATTTATTTAAATACCTTGAGCGCTTTTAAAATTCTCTAAAATCATAGAAATCCTAGGAAATTTCAGTAAATCCGTTTAAATCCTTCAAAAATCCCTTGGAATCTTTTGAAATATAACATTAAAATGCCTTAATGAGAGCCTCTAAATTCCCTTAGAATTAGAGAAATCCTCGAAAATCTCCGAAAATCCCTTAAAAATCCTTTAAAATATTTCTAAACCTTTAAAATCCTCTGAAATCCCTTGGAATCTTTTTCAATATGCTAAAATCTTAATATGAAATTCTTTCAAATCTTGCGAGTTCAATAAAATTCTTTAAAGTGAAGTTATTTTCAAAACTTTGAAATAGTATACGGAAACCCTTATAAATTCTTTTTTAATTTCGAAAAATATTATGAAATGTTCAGAACTGTTCATATATATTAACATCCGTTAAAAAGCACTTAAAATTCATCCCATAGAATCCTTCGAAGTCTTTAACATTCTCTGAAATTTCTTGAAATTATCAAAAATACCCTAAGACCCTAATACCCTAAAGCCGTAAAATCTTTAAAATCGTTTAGAATTACTTAAAATGTTTGAAAGCTTTATAGATTCCTTGAAGTCATCCACTTTGGAGAAATATTTTTAATTATAAAAAATGTATATTCCGGCTGGAATTTTTAGAAATTAACAAAATATTCCTCGTTCAAACGATATTTCTGTGATTTTTCAGAAAGTATTTCCAATTATTTTGCCTATTAGTTGCTTTTGTGCAATACATATTCTTTGGAGATTAAATATGTTCAGGTAGATTTTATTCGTTTTGGATTGTTCTTATGAAATGTAAAGAGAAAATTGAAATAATTTTAATAATAAAGCGTTAATTAGGGATAATTAAAAAAATATTTTTTTCCTTTCGCTTATATCTTATGAACCATAAATAAATAATTTCGCATAAATTCTTCTCCATCGATCCTTTGAGTCATTTACAGATTCAAAATAAGTATGTAATATATTGCCTCAAAGGTTCAGTAATTATTTTTATAAAATATATCTTTTGAGAAGATGAATCGCCGAAAAATGAGATTTTTATCGACAAAGTGGTTGAATTTATACTTTCACTCATTTTCTGGTAATAGTTGGATTTCGTATCGTGTGTATATCCTCAAGATGAGAGCACGTAGAATGTGTATTAAAATTGATCTCCAACCGAGCTTAAAGCTCTCCCCTTTAAAAGATGAGGCGTGATCACATTTATACGGGGTGCCTTTTTTTCTTGTGGTAAAGTGAATCTTTTCATTTGAAAAACACAAGACCAACTTATATGGTTTCAGCTTTATTATTAACTTTTAAAGGTCGTTTGTTTTTGTTCTTCTTACACTTTTATTATTTTTCCCGAAATAAACAAAGTTTTAATTTTTTTATTTTAAAAAGCATGAGTATTTGAAAATAATTTCTCCTTAGATTTTCTAAAAAATTTTTGCAGACATAAATATGTAATTCAAACGATATAAAATAATTGTTGCACGTCTAATTCGAAAATCATAATTTTACCACCTCCAGTTTAAAATTGTTCATATTTAAATTCTCATTTTTAAAATTATATTTTAAATCAACGACTGTGACTATGTGTACCTAAATTTCTAATTTTCGACATTATTATGCTTCTGTTTAAAAAATATTAAAAATTAAATCTGTATCTGTTCTCTATTTGTCCAATTATTTTCACCTGTACTCACAATTGACGTCTAACTTCAGACAAAATTATGATAATGCTGAACTTACCTGAAACAAAAAATATAAAACATGTTAGTAATTTGTTGCATCAATATACATAATTATTAGAGATGCAGATTTGCTTTTAGAAATGTTAAGGTAATTTTTATCAACAATGTCACTACTTTGTATTTCCAAGACGAATTTCAAAATTTAAGTTGGTAATTTTGATAAAAGCTATAAATAAATTATGCATCATGAATAATTTCTATTACTTCAGAATCTTTCCTGTATATCAGTAGATACAATGTTACTTCTTTCCTGTTTTGTTTAGATTAAGTTTTTGGTTCTTTTTAATAGAATTGTACACTTTTATACACTAAAAGAAAACTTATTTGAATCAAAGGAAATTTCTCTGATTCAATGAAATGGTAGAGCAGAATATGGCTGAAGAAATATTTCTTCAGATTAGAGAAATGGTTTGTTTGGATCTAAGGAACGGAATGCTCAAGGCATAGCAATACTTACTTGACACGGTAAACTATTCGTTGAGCGAAATAGATTTGTTATTGACTGTAATGAAGAAGTATTTTATATGATAGGTAAGTTCCGTAATGTGAAGGAATATGGTGTAAGTTCAAGAAGATAATTATTACATACAAATAAATGTATCTCGGACTGAGTAAAAGTTTTTTTTGAACCAAATGTATGATTCTTTGATTCAAATAAGCGAATTTTTTGGTGAAATGAACATTTCCTTGCAATAAGGAATTTCTTTCAACGGAAATAAATATTTATTTGTTTCTAAGATGTTTTCCAATGAACAATTTTTTTAATTCAAAGGCTCAAAGTCATTGAACTAAAAAAAAATTCTTTGGATGGAATATTCCTTTATCTCAAAGAAATGGCGCCCAAAGACATGATTTCTTTGAATAAATGCACAAGTTAGTAGCCTTTAAACAATATTCAGTACAATGAAGTCAACGGTTTTTTGGCTCAAATAAATGCAATCAAAGAAATGCATTCCTTTGTATCCAACATTTTTTTTGCTTAGTGTAGATCTTTATTTAGTTGCAATTAAGCAATTCGAAGCCTGATATGCAAAACAAAAAATTTAATTTTGTCAGCTTCAACATATTTTTATAATATAACACTACTAAAAAATTGTTTTAAATTCAGCTTTCACAATGCTATATTATCTTTAAAAGAAACCAAATTCAAAGGTCCTGTCTCTCCAAATCCTAATAATGCAGTGCTTGGTGTGCTCATTGATTATCCTCGATCAATGTTGAGGGCTTACAGAGCTCAAGTTTCGAAGCCACAAGTGCTTTGAAACAACGTAGATCATGAATATTCTGTTTACATTACGAAGCGAATTTCTATAAACTGGTAAATTTATGGATTTCACAATGATCGGAAGATATGTGTTTAAAATAATACTAGTTACGTTGTAGAAAAAGCTAAAAGCTTTAATTTATATCATTTAGAAGCAAAAATATGAAATTATCCGGACGAAAAAAGCACTACTGAATCAAACACTGCAAAAACAAAGTATTATTCCAGAGCTAATTTCAGGAATTAAAATAAAAATCAGAAAAAAACAGTCTCGTGTGGTACTAAAATGAGACCACTGGTGGAAACCCAGATTCATTTGCTCCACGTTGGAAAATTCCAAAACACGACATGCAAAAAATTATACTGTAAAAAAGAGATCTCTAATTTTTACGGTGATGAATTTAAACATCGGATTGCCGTCTCAAAAGAAATATAAACACTCAGAAAACGATTAGGTTGATTCAACAAAAGTTTTGTTGTTTTAACCATAGAATATGGTTATTATAACGGTAAAAAATATTTGGTTAGCCCAACTGAATGGTTTTAGTTGTTTGAAACAATATTTCAGTTGATAGTTAATAATCTGTTTTGAAACAGGATTGAACTATTTCCTTACAAATTAATCTCCTTGTCGCAGATTTATCATTTTGATTGGAAATTCATCTCTTTGGTTTAAAATTGAATTATTTTGTTGAAAATTCTAAACTATAATTTGAGTAATGATATCTTATGAAACTATTATTTCAATTACATCCTCTGCTTTCGATAGAGATTCAATAGCATCAGTGCTATTGATTCATCAGTATTTTTCTTAGTACATTTAAATGTCACAGTAGATCCCAAAGATATTTTTTATAACAAAATTGTGTAAAACGCTGTAAACAGTTGACAACTACATCGAAAGTCATGAATGTATGACTGTCAATGTATTTATCAACTATTTTCTGGGTCTTACCCACCCATATGCTCTGAAATGTATTCCACGTACAATAAGTTCTATGAGAAAATTTGCCAACGTCTTCCTTTCATATATCACCTTTCATTTTTCAAACTTTGCCGAAGAATGTACGGTAATATGCGTTCAAAGAAGATTCAGCTAACTCCCTTTCATCTTCTTGATCGAGAACATCCGGAATTTTTTGATAAAAGAGTTTATATATTATAGAATATGACCAGATGACAGAGTATGAAAGCATATATTATGGTTATACAGGTTGAATTGCATATAAAGAAATTGTGCCCGTTTCCTTATCCTGTAATTTTGAATTCATTTTCTCTGTGGAATCTAGTCACGAATCAGCTATTTTCATCAAAGTAACAACCATATAAAATAATTATACCAGCTGAAAAAACTGCGCGAGGGGGGGGGGGGGTGGCAACGATTTTTCTATGCTGTCTTGCATGGGGGCGGGTACGTAATCAAAAACGAGGTGAATCTCGACTCGGGAAGACTGCCAGCCGATAAGTGTAATATGACTTCAAGTTACTCGCTTGGTTGGAAGTCAACTTATGATTTTAATATGACTTCAAATTACTCGTTTGGGTAAAAGTCAACTTATGATTGTAATATGACTTTAAGCTACTCGCTTGGTTGAAATTTAACTTATGATTGTAATATGACTTCAAGTTACTCGCTTGGGTAAAAGTTAACTTATGATTGGATACAATTTTAAAACGAAATTTGCTGCAAAGCATCCTCAGATAGAAAAAATCTCACTAAGAAGTCTTATGGCTAAGGTGAAGGACATCAGGACTAATCTACACATCTCAGAAAATCGAGCAATAGAGATTACACAACAGGTTGATTTTGCTTGGAAAAACGACGGCAATAAACATCAGTTAGAGGAAGTCGCGTCACACGAACAAGCAGCGGCAATTGATGTTCTTCCTCAACCTGGTGATGATCCAGCATCACCACATCCTCCAGAGGTAGATAACCTGATACAACTAGAGCCAGAAGCAGAGGTACAACAACCAAGAGCAGAATCTAGCAACTCAAAAACGCTCAATATCTGTAAACAGATTGCTTGAAGCAATCACCTGATTGTAGCTGAAGGCATAGGTGCTATGGATAATGAACATCAAGTACCGGATCCACTAAAACCACATACGGACATTAATAACGATGATCTGAACAGTGAAGTCCCAGAAGAACTATACAGCACCTTGAAAAGAATTATGGACATGCTTTACTAGAGTTGAGACATGTAGAACCAACATAAAGGCATTCTCTGCCCAAGATAAACGTCACAAATGATCTGCGTGCACTAATAGAACACCTGAACAGCAAGGTTTTACCTATGCATTTGAACACAACACAAACTGCGTCAGAGGTGCAAACTCTTGTATACTGTGCAGCTGTGGCAACCGTTAGAACGTTGGGCTGCAGAACTAGTCCTACAAATGCAGTCTTTGCCCCAAGAAGGGAGCGAGATCCACCATGGAAGATCAGGTTGGATATGGATGTCAGCAAACTGAAGTGCAAATTGAGTCGACTGACTCCATGTAAAAAAGGAAATAGAAACAGAAAGCTGATTTCAGAAGATTTCAGAGATCGTATCAAATTGACTTATAACATCTTCATTTCATCAGTCACTTGACTTAGTCCGCGGCTATGAGAAAAACCGAGCTCGCCCGAGAACAAGTTACAAAAAAATAATAATAATCATTGACTAAAAAACGAAAGATAATCTGATTTCATTGTAAACAGCTGTTTGGCAGCACAATCTAGTGCTTACTGTATAGTAGACTTACTACATGACGTGTAAAGAAATGTATGTTACTTTATTGATACTTGTAATAGTATTATATATGTTATATGCAAATCTGTAGATATGCTAGATACTAATGCTAATGAAGTAACTGTACAACTGTATTTTTATCAAAAATTAGTTTTTTATATGGTTGGATTCGTAATGAAAAGACGAATTTCACTATGCTAATCATTATTAAAAATTGTAATCAAATCTCGAGATAATTATGTCTCAATTAGCATATCTACAGCGATTTTCGAGAATTCCTGATGAAGAAACAATACACCTGCAGAAATTCTAGCATATCTACACGAATTCCAGGATTTGGGATAGTGCTGAGCCCCCAGATCCTGATAGAAGTAACACATCTGCGCAGATGTGTTTTTGCTCATCAGGATCTTCGGTCTTTCTGCAGTCCGATTTCCTGAAATCGAATAGCACAAGAACATGTCAAGTTTGTTCACCCGGATTCGAGGGTAACTTTGAGACACCGATCCTTCTTTTGAATAGTACATCTGCATTTTTTATTTGCCAAGCAAAAATAATTCTTGTTAATTATTAATATAATTATCATTAATTATCTGTAATCATTATAGTAATATGATTGATACATTATTATACTTTTAGAGACATTCGTGGCCATTTGGTGATATTAGAAAAATGGTTGTTTTTAAAAATGATTCCAAAGCTTTTAATTTTAAAATTGTGAGATAATTGGACAATAATTTTTTAAGAAATCACTCGCATGATTTTGTTGTAAAAAGCATGTAAAAAAGTATAAATATTGTTGTAAAAATACATTTGATTCGTTGATTTTGCCCAAAGAATTTAAGTAAGAGACGAAAAAAAATAAGTATTCAAAAAAATACAAAAAAATTCTTGAGTAAAAATATTTGTTACTTCATTACTTATAACAATGTTTTCACGCTGGGGTCATCAACGACCCCATGTGCCAAGTATGTAACTCGAGGGAGGTGTGCCAAACAAGGGTTAAATCAAGAATTCCTAACCTGAAAATCGAAAATCCTATCACGGAATACCTAAAAGTAAGAAGAATGATATCATTATAAAACTAGTGTATTTAATGCCTCCAATCCAGAGAGGATATTGGTTCAATTTACCACAGTGTGACGTTCGGGAACTTACAGACAACTCCAAATAATAGCCGTTTTCCGCTACAAACAATTTTTCATGAGAAGAATTTTTGGTTTCGAATTCGAATTAGTAAACTAAAAAATTAAATTCAAAACCATTTTGACATTCATAGAATATATAAAAAATATCGAGTTAAATTTAGTAGAATCTGCAAAATTCACATATGTATTAAAAATCTTTTCCTTTCATGGATATTATTTATCATTAGAATTATTACATTCTCATTCTAATGAGAAGGTATTGGTTTTATGTAAAATTTGACTTGGTCGGTTTTCATCAAATCTCCACGTTTTGAGACCCCCTGAGCCAGAAAAAAAGGTTTTTACCAAGGTGTCTGTCTGTCTGTAGTCTGTCTGTCTGTCTGTCTGGCTGTCTGTCTGTCTGTCTGTCTGTAGGCACGATAACTTTCGAAAAAATGATCAGATTGGGTTGTGCTTTGACACACTTTTTTAGGGCCTAAAAAGAAAGAACAAGTTCGTTAACTAACTATTTTGGATAAAAATTCAAAAAGTGAGCACATTTTGAAAATTTTTGAGACCATTTTTTTCAAAATTCAAAAATTCTATGTACGGCTATTCATAGTACTCCAAAACTCGAACAATTTATCCTCTTGACTTTTTCGGATAAAAAGAAAATTACCGGAGTTATAGCATTTTCAAAATTACAAAAAACAAACGTAAATTAACATTTTATGTCGAAAAACGCACGATATGGAAAAAAGTCAAGACGAGAAAAATGTTTCTTTTTAAACACCCTACAATATTTTGTTAACAACTTTTTGAATTTTTCGAAAAATCCAAATTTTGATCACACAAAAAAATAATGAAAAATCAATAATTTCATTTTGCTGTCAAACTATGCAAGATACGACCAAAAATGAATGGAAAAAAATTATGCACCCAAAAATGATCTCCAAATTTGTCATTATTCACTTTTTGATGTGATGCGTAGTTTTTATTTTATTCGTAAAATACAGCATTGGAAATAGTAAAATCAAATTTTTAGACGAATAACATAAGCTACAAGAAAAATGACAGAGACAAAATTTGTTCATCCAAAGAAGAGGTACACATTTGTTATGAAGCGTGTTCTAATAGGATGCGTAGTTTTTGTTTTAATCGTGACTTTTTCATTTCTATCATACGGTGTACAGAACCGAGCGTGGAACGCAAGGTTCAAATGATGTCATGTAGACGTTTTGATAATTTTATAATATTTGCAAATAAACTTTTTCTTTCCATCAAAGTCGAACACGAAGTTCAAAAATCTAGAGAAACCGAGCGTAAAGCGCGAATATATAATCGAGCGCGAAGCGCGAGATAAATATATGATTGAGCGCGAAGCGCGAGATCCAACAGTCGGGCGCCCTAGGCGTGCTCAAACTTGCGAGCGAAGCGAGCCGCGCGCGAAGCGCGCGATGAGAATGTGCCCGCGAAGCGGGCAGATTATTTTTTGTTTTCTTGATAGTCATGAGGTGTGTTAATGACACTTTTAAGAAGAATTGTATGGTTTTGATAGAAAATTAATAATTTGACCAAAGTCTGTACAATCATTTGTTTTATTTCGTGCTCACACAATGATTTTAATTATCAAAATATCAAATTATTTACTTTTGTATTATTGATACATTTTGTATTAACAATACTTAACAATTAATTGTAATTCAAATAATTCATTATTAATTGAATCATAATGTTACTGTTTTATCAATTTTTGGAAAATTTGTAGTTGTTAAGTTTCTCCAGCAGGAAACTCGAGGGTTTTTGAAGGCTGATTCCTGTATTCGGCAGCACATCTGCGCAGATGTGTTTATTAGTAAGAATTCTCGGCGACTTTGTGCATAAATATCTACCATATCTACAGTTTTGCCTATGAATAATTGGAATGTGCCATTCTTTTTTGTTTTAATGAATAGAGTATGTCCGATTTACTCATGAACAGTAATTTTTTTTCAAAAACTCTCATACGTTAAAAGGTACAGATGCAAACGCTTTTTATTGAATATCTCGGTTCTTCTCGAATGCAGTTGTATAGTTTCTTCATCAGGACGGCAGAGTATTAGTATTAACCAGTAATATTAGTATTATTATTGAGTGTAATAATCACAAATTCACGAAATAATAATAAATGCACAAACAAATAAGGGTTCATCCATACATTACATACTTAAGGTGTTTTAGTAAAATTTTCACCTCCCACCTACCCATGTAAGATGCCGAAAGATTGGTTGAAAATTCCTTTTTTTCTTGTTTAGGTAAAAATTAGTTTTTTTATCTTAAAATTTAACTATTCCATTTTTGGTTAAAAATGTATTCTCCGTAAGTTGAAAACTCAAGTATTTGGTAACAAAATTAATGTGTCTTGTTGAAAATACGTCTAAATATTTAGTTGAGGAATGAACTGTTTGGTTACAAATTGGCCTTTTTCGTTGAATTCAACTAGTTGAAAATTCGTGTTTTCTCGTTGAAAAGTACTTCATGAAATTGACAATTTAATTATTTAATTTTTTGTTCAAAATTTATCTTTTTAAGTTGAACATTGAACTATTTTTGTAAAATTCGTGCACCTTGTTAGAAATTCGTCTTTTTGGATTTTTTTAGTCTAAAAATTCAACTATTTGGTTGAAAATTCATATTTTCGTAGAAAATTTATCTTCTCGCTTGAAAATTCATCTATTTGGTTAAAAATGTATTTAGTTTATTAAGAATTCGTCTTTTTCAGTAGAAAATTCATTTTCTTGGTTTAAAATAATTTTTTATTATTAAAAACGCCACTGTTTCTTTGATAATGGAACCGTTTTGGTCGAAAATTCAACTATTTCACTGAAAATTTGTCAACTATTATAGTTTTTTCTGTGAATTCATCTTTTTGATTGAATATTGAAGTACTTGGTCGAATGTCGAATTTCACCAAATCCCCCCCCCCCCCCCCACCCAACCCCCCCCAAATCGTCTTGCGTTAGGCGGTATAGGGGGGGGGGGGGATAGATTTTTGGATTAATCTAGAATTGCTGCGTTGTTTATTTAAATAACATGTGCGTTCCGCCACACTGCCCCAATCCAGGTCGCTGATCGATCTCTATAGCAATCACCGGAAGCGAAGAGCTTCACAAATTCACCATGGAAAGCTCTCTACTCGGGCCCATTATTATCCGAGGTCTTTTGTTTTAGACTTCATTCATTCCACTGTCACACTTCATCATATATTTCTTATAAGCTATTTTTCGTCACACTTTTCCGTCCTGGCATACCTCTTAAGCTTCCTTCCTGTCCATGCATTTCCTCATACAAGGTCTTGTGTTTCTATGTTTTTTTATATCTCTTCGAATCAGGGACTCATTCACAATCTAACCATTCTTTCCTCGAACTGCATCTGGGTGCGCTGCCATTTACTTTACCTCAATATACTTCTTTCATCATCTTTCATTCTCTCAACATGCCCAAATCATCCGAACGAATTTCTTTCACACTTGTCAACCAGTGTCTTCTTTATATCACATTATTTGAGAATTCTCTCATTACTGACTTTGTTAAGTTATGGTGTGTTCAACAACAGCAACAGAAATAAACTGGCAATCCAGTTAGAATTTATTTTGCACAAGATTCAAGAGTAAAATTAAAAAATTCTCCTTGAAGTTTCGACGAGTTGATTCATTGCAATGTCTTTCGTCGTATAAAAAGATTGAGTTTCGTGAAGCCATATAGTTTTACGGATATGGGGGCAAAGTCTCCAAGGTCCTTAGACTTTAGGGAAGCCATCAGTAAAGTAAGGATAAGGACTAACCGTAAAAACAAAGTATTTCTCGTGAGCTTCGTACATCCTCGTAGAAATGATATATTTGTGTTTTATAGATGTATCCATCGAAGTTCGTTGACTTGCATGATATATATGTGACTTTTTCCTCTTTTGCCTTCTAGATCTTTGTTATCTCTGTTATACACACACACATATATATATATATATATATATATATATATATATATATATATATATGCTGACACGTCCTTAAATAAAGAACTGGAAGGCAAAAGAGGAAGAAAAGAGAAAATATCTTTTGTACCATTCACCCACAGTCGATTATATTGTATGTCCATTGTTCACAGATGTTCGAATTCATATATTGTAATATATGCATTGTGCATATAAGGGCGTTCCTGCAGAAAGTTTCATTTCTCGCAAAAAAAAAAGTTATTTTTAACAAAATTGTTAAGAAAGTTTCAACTGTTATGATAAGAGTTTTAAATATTCAGTATTCTACTTTATAATTTATGTTAGTGCAACTTGATTTCCACTGATGAACTAAAAATTTATATAAATGTCTTAAATTTATGAAAGTTAATAGTTTCGACATTTTTATTTAACAATTTTCTAATATTAATTAAAATAATGAAATCCAATAAACACAGACTGTTGAGTTATTTATTATCGTTTGAATAACGTTTTTAAAACATCGGAATGTCCGTGAACCCGACGTATATCATGCGTAATATGGAACGTAGATACAAACGCCTAAGTTGTTACGGCCTTATAACGTTCAAATAAAACAATAAAAATATGTTCTTACAAAACGTTTGAGAACGTAAAAAATTAGCACTTTTTTACTATTAGAATTTAATCGCATACATTTTTATTTAAGTTAACAAAGTTTCATCTATTGAAAAAAATGAGTTTAATTACATAAATCTTTTGTTTACAAAAAAAAAAACTATTGATTCCATTGATATGCAAGTTTTGTTGTATGTTCGTATATATTTTTAGAATATAAATTACTTTACAACAACTTACTATTCAAGTTCTGGGTGGACGTTTAGAAATGGTTCATTTCTATCCTAAATTTACGAAAGTTAATAGTTTCGACATTTTTATTAAACAGTTAGCTAATATCAACTGAAATAGAGAAATTCAATAAAGACAGACTCTTGTGTTATTTATTATCGTTCAAATAACGCAGTCTTTCTAGATCTCTCTCGCAATCGACATTTCGCGTAGTGTGCATATATAAACGGGACAGAAACAACGTTCAGTATCGCTTCTCGGCCCTACGTTCTTGAGTTCCAATATATGTTTCGTAACTTTCAATACTATGGTCATAAGTTTCCATTTATGTGTATTAGGTTTAAATAGTAGGTTATTAGGTTTCATTACTAGGTTCTTAAGTTTCAAAATACTCGGTTCTTAGGTTTTAATACTAGGTTCATAAGTTTCAATACACGGTTCTCAAGATTCAATACTCTGTGCATAGGTTTCAATACACGGTTCATAACTCTCAACACTAGGTTCTTAAGTTTCAATTCTCAATACTTAGGATTCAATATGCAAGGTTCATAAGCTTCAATACACGGTTCTTAAGATTCGATACTCGGTTCTTCAATTTCAATACAAGGTTTTAAATTTTCAATACTTGCTCCTTAAGTTTCAACACAAGGTTCTCAAGTTTCAATACTCGCTTCTTAAGTTTAAATACAAAAGGTTCAGAACTTTAAGGTACATTTAGCACTGTTCTGGGCTTCATCTACTTTTCACTCAAATTTACGGCCAAAATTTCTAGCAGTTAACGATAACATTTGACGAAATTATCCGATTGGATTGCCTCTTGGCACACTCCAGAAGAGTATGAAAAGAAAGAACGGGTTCGTCAGTCAGCTATTTTGGACGAAATTTCAAAAAGTTAGAGCATTTACAAATTTTTTTTGACCATTTTTTTCAAACTTTGTAATTTTCATTCACGGCTCTCCGTAGCACATGGAAATTCGAACAATTGATCCTCATGACTTTCTTCGTTAAAATGAAAATTGTCAGAGATATAGCATTTTCAATATCCAAAAAAATAAACGAAATTTAATATTTTGAGTCAAACAACAAGAAAGGTACTTTTTTTTCTGCACGCAGATTTTTTTTTGGTTTGAAAGCAAGTTTCAGAAAGCAGTGGAGGTGTCTTTTTTTGCTGCCGATCGCTGGTGCCTTCCTTTGACCCGTGCTTTTGAACTCTTGTCCAGAAACTGACGCTTCTTCTGACCAGCAGCCAAAAAAAATGCAAAAAAAATGTTTTCAATTCAAAATGGTTCCTAACGCTTACTCTCCAGCAAGAAAGATGTCTGAAATATTGCAATTTCTACCAAAAATAAAACAATTACATCTTTCCGGGAAATAGTAGATAATTACAGAGCCTATCCTTTACAGTTCGGAGTTTGAATCGATTTAATATCTTCATTAGAACTGGAGATAGTATAGTTGAACATTCTTGTAATTTTAAGTAAAAAATTTCATTATTTCTCAAATTTTTCAATAGAAATTTGTTCACAAATGTTTTCCTCATATTCATGAATTTTTTCAAAATTTTCCAATTCCCTCTTGTACAAGAAATAATGCTCTCAAGTTGACTCTTCTTAAATATGCCTGAATTTCCTTACTCCTCTTCACATTTTTCAGTCTGTGAAGGACAAAAAAGTGTGTACATCAACGTCGTCAAGCTCATTTGCGTGGAACACTTTCAGCTTTCAAATAACTATTTACTTATTACTCTAGCATTTTTTTTTGGCTGAGTTGTTAAGCTTCAAAGGCTGTTGCCTATAATTTTTGTACCGATAGTAGTCAATTTATCCTGAAATTTGTAGACAAAAAAGTTAATATTGTAGGATACAAGTCAATCGAACTGCTAAACATCATACATTTTTCATGTTTTCTGAGTCTGCTGTGTTCAGTTTCTAAAAAATGGATATACAAATTTTTAGTATCTGGTGCCCTATTTTGCACGTCCGTTTGTCAAAATCAGGGCGACCTGTACAATATATTAAGGATAAATATCTACACAGACAAACTGCAATCTTATTTTTAATCCTAATTTCAGACATAGTTAGGATATTTTATCCTAACTATCTAAAGTTAGGATAAAAGAGTTTCAGGGTTTTATATGTAACTGTAAAGTTTTTAATGCTTTGTATACATAAACTTAACATATATTCTACTGCTTACTATCTATAGATCGCCTTCTCAAATGTCGCACTTATTTATGTGCACTGTGCTTGTGTAGGTGGACAGACGTATAACTATCAGCGTCTGATATGCACGTAAGGACTTGCAATAAAGTGTCGGGAATGGCACAACTTTCATTGTCACGAGAAAAACTTGCTACCTGATGCTCGACCTGATATCCGTCGGTATATATACATATATATTCCAACTTCAAAAGTGCCCCGGTGACTCGTTTTT
Organism: Andricus quercusramuli; assembly: GCA_932178445.1. Lineage (NCBI taxonomy): Eukaryota > Metazoa > Arthropoda > Insecta > Hymenoptera > Cynipidae > Andricus > Andricus quercusramuli. The sequence goes on along the minus strand of CAKNXH010000826.1, from coordinate 32,561 downwards.
TAACCTAGAGGATTCATCATGGGCTTAAAACGCCGAGAAATTATCCAGCAATGTGCCTCTATACGTGACTCCATGCCGACAAAGTGGGACCATTTCTTAGAGAACGTCCCAATTAAAGAAATATTGCAGTAAAAAAATCTTACTTTTATTTACCCTTTTTCTTAGAACAAGTCTTTTTTATAGTGTCGAAGTTGAGCCGATTGAGCCTTTTATTTGATTATGAAACACTGTACTGTCAATTTTAACTGGAAAATGTGCTTAATTTCTAATTTCCAACGCTGCTGCGAAGTACTATGTGTGTATTCACTACGGGTGTATTTATTTATGCTCATTGAATGAACACTTTGCTTCCTCGTAGGTATCAAATGAATTTGGTTTCTCATAGAAGGAGGCTTTTTTCTAGCAAAAGAAAAAAATGGACTTTCAATATTTTTGAAGCCTATGTTTTTGAAAGTACAGTTTTTGTGTTGTATAAACTTAAAACAGTGAAATTGTGCAACAAAGTTGCACAAGAAGACTTATACAGAAGTATTTTCTTTAAAAATCGTTTTTTTAACAAATACTAAACAAATTCAATTTGTGTAACATAATAGCACAAAGGGAGTTAAAATTTTAAATGAGATAAATATGTTCCTGAATAACATTCATATGACAATTGAAAAAACCTTACCGAAAATCTTATTTTCAGAAAATCAAACAGACCCTCAAAAGGACAATTAATGTGTTCTGTAATAATGAACGACTTTTTTTAGAGACAAATATTTAACAAAAGGAAAAAGAGGGAGAAAAATGAAAGAGTCAACCAAACTAAGCTCTCACTCTTTCCTTATTATATCCCCGTGTTTCTTATACTACTAGGGACCAAATTGTTTCGAAGCCAATTTAGACTTCCTCATCAGTGATTATTCATAGAAAGACAAAAGGTATGAAAAATATAAACTTATATTTATATAATATTATGTATAAAAAATAGTTTGTTCTCACAAGAACAAATAATTAATTCATCCAATTAATGACCCTATTCCAGACTTTGTTATATCTTGACAGATCCTTTTTTAAGTTAATAGCTTTGTTATCCTTTCACTTTATAAGTAATACCTCCATGAATTTTCGCTTTTTTTATTTCTGTCATAAAAAAAAAGATCTTGGCATCGTCCCATTTGAAATCATGACCGTATATTTATGCTTTGAAAAGATTGAGTGATATCTCAAATTTCTATAAAAATTTATTTTGATGCTCATCTCTACTTCGTCTAACTGACTTGCATGTTTTCCCTACATAAGCGGCATCACAATCTATGCATTAAAATTTGTGAATAATTATTCATTTCTTATCTAGTTCTTTATCCTATCTTTTCACATTTTAACCATCATATTCATTTTAAGTTTGAGAGCTCTGTCTATACAATTTTTCACGATTTCAATTTTCTTTTGACTAGAATGATTAGAAAGAAATTTAATTGTAAGTGTTTTTCCTGAACTAGTCGTTTTTTATGATCAAATGTGAATTATTTGAAAACGAATCTCGCAAGATATGACAAAGTTTTGGGATGGGGATGTTCAGTGGATAAATCCGTTCTTTGTTTTTGTTATAAGAAATTGTTCTTTTCTTTGCAAATCTATTTTCGCTGATGAATGGAGAATAAGACCAAATGACTTTTTGGATAAATCTCTACTGTTTTTATTTTCAGATATTATGTGAATTTTAATTAGCATAAGTTTCTGTTATTCATACTTGCGTTTTTTCCTTATCAATAATCCTTGATGACGAAGTCTAAACTGGCTTTGAAACATGTTGATCCCTATGGCACTATATGGGCCTTTCCGCGTTAAGTATCATTTTCTAAAAAACAACAGAATTTAAAGACAAATCTGAAGGCACACTATTCACACTTTTTTCCTACATTCTAAATTCATATAGTAACGCATTTTTTAGCTTGGTTAATATTTTCGAGCATGCGCGCAGTTTGTACAAAATATTGAAATTCGTATGTCCATGAGCTTAATTGAATGAATAATACTCTATGGATGTAAGATCAATTAAGGAGGGTTCTTTCTTCTTTTTAAATTTCCAGGATACCTTCTAGTAGTGTGCAAATCACTATCTTCCTTATCAAGAACATATAACGAGTGTCTGCGATGAAAAAATGCGGACTTTGTTTGAAAAATTCGAAACTTTATTACTAAATTTCAAGACGTCGTACTTCATCTTTATTTTAAGTCAAGGTCGGTTTTTTGGTCGATAATTGAATTATATCCTGAACATTTCGAATTTAACAGATCGTAAATTGAACAGTTCAAAGAAAGTATATTATCTTATTTATTATTCCTACAACGAAGTATCGCGAAATATCACAGGAGAGTAATAGTATATTGTATATCAAGGGCGTAAAGAAGGCTATTTTGACAAGTGTGAACTTGCCGCCCGAGCGAAGCGAGGGAGGCAGTCACACGAGGCAAAACAACCGTACGGCCGTGATACACACCCTACTTTTTGTCCTACCCTTCTTGAAAACAAGCATATGAAGCAGATAGAGGATGTTTGGTATACTTGACAATTTTAGAGTATAAGTGAAAAGAAATAGCGTACTTTGCAGAAGGAAGACTGTAGGGTCCAACGATACAATTTATTTTTAAGATAAAGATAATTTCCTCCATATCATAACTTGCGTCGTGCATTGTATGTGTAGCGGGCGTAAAGTTATATGTAGTGGGCGTAAAGTTTCATGTCGGCCCGGCGGCGGAGTGCGCATGTGCGAACATCACTGGACTAGAAGCAGCCACATTACACCCGCTACAAGTGCATGCAATGGCGTTTTTTCAAGGGGGTTGGACAAAAAATTTATTTAATCTATATATTGCTGATGTTTTTTTTTTCTATTCCGCTCAGCATTCTTTTAAGATTCTGCTTGACGCTTTGTTGGCTGCTTCTGCCTTTCCGCAGTAAAAACTATTCATTTATATTATTTTTGTTTGACAATAATACAAATTAATATTTAATAATATAATTAATTTATCTGATGATATTTAAAATTAATTACTTTGAAATTCGTCAAAAACTACGAGCATATCAAATATTTTGTCAAATATATGTAATTCCTTAGTGAAAAGGAGCACAGAAAAAACTGAGGGATCAGTAATGCTGCGGCTCAAGTGAAACTTGGGATCATTTAGAACTTGGGCTCTAAAGGAACTCTTATTTAGGGTTCCCTTTTAGTTTGTTCATATCCGATAGATGGCCATCGGCGGTTGCCGACGTTTTCAACTGCGCATGTGCCGAGAAGCGCGGGCCTATTTGAAATCAATAAATACTATGAACAGTCATACAGATAAATGTTAACAAACTTTTTTCATTCTTATTTAAAACAAATTAAATTGAATTATAGAAATACCTAGCTTCTGGAAAAAAATTTATATTAACCTAATATTGCAAGAGTATATTATATCGTTTTGAATAGTCCCGGGCTTTTTGGGCATGCGCAGTGGAAAACTTCGGATTTGCAACATAACCTTAAAAACTGTCACATTTCATGTGTGATATCTTCCTTTCAAGAATGATTAATGTCTATGATTTTAGTTTCTTCATTAAATTTTTTCCAGTGCAATATTATTTAATTCCAATTATAAAGCATAATGTGCATCCTTAACTTGTGCAATCTTTGAAGTGAGTCCAGGCAGAAGTGAGAAAAAGGCTCTATTAGAACCATTTGAATCCACATTTGGGTTCATTTAGAAACCATTTATCATTTTGGGTTCCTTTTCAGCAAGAGAGGTTCCTTTTTGTTGCAGCTCCTTTGGAATCAAAAATTGGTTCTAATAGAAACCCCAGTTTTTTCTGTGAGTATAAATAGATAACAAACAATGATTGCGCGCGAATAGATACTTTCGATGCAATTTTAGTAACAAAAAGCACCAGTCACTTAAAGAAACAGATTCAAGTATATATGTGGGCGTTCGCATGAAAAGGGCTCTTATGGTCGGTTCTCGTTCAGGAGAAATTCTCGTTTTTCTAGGTTAAGGTCGAAATTATTATTTTTGGGTGTAAGTGAGGGATGATACTGGGACCTATAGTGAAATAATTGGCATAATACTTATATCCAGATAGAAACCGGCAATAGGTATATTTAATGTTAAATGAAAAAATGTAACATGCGTGCTTATGGCACTCGCCAAGTTCAGATGCGTTTTTCTCGAAAAACGGTTTTTCGGAGTTCTAATTTCAAAAATGCGCCGGTGTTTCGTTCTTAACTCAAAAAGTTCATTTTCAACCTGAAATGCCGGAAATTAATCCGGCTATATGCTGCCATACGTCTCTAACTTCTATTGAATATCAAAAATGATTTTACGTAATGATATAAAAATTGTATTATATTAGATTATAGATACTAATATCATAGTTCCAATATAGATACAATATTATATAGTATATAATAATATTACTGTTTCTCCCTCTGATATTACTCAAATTAAATTTAATGAAAATTATATTCGCATGTATCACGAAAATGGTACTTTCAATAAAGTAAGAAAATTACATGATGTTTAACGTTTAATTCAATTTCGGTTTTAAAAATTGGGTGAAAATAGTTCAAATCTATTTTTTCATCATTAAACTATCATCCTATCTTGATGCGCGCAATTTTTACAGCTGCTGGCGCTGTAGTGAACATTTCCCCTGAAATATTGAAGCGGACATTTTAGCCTTAAATTGGACATAACTTTTGCGCGCACTGCGACATTAACTTTATCCATGGTAAACTTATTTGGCTCAGCATACTGTTTAATTTGCGTGAAGATAGAAAAGTATGCTTCCAATATTCTTGGAGTAAAGTACGATGATGGAGGGGACATTTTGCACCAAATTCATAATTTTCGATATTTGAATGTGTGATACTTCGATGATTTTAGAAGCAAATCTTCTTTCTTTATGGTGACTCCTGGACACCTAAACCTAATAAAAAATCGAAAGATTTTCGACCTGGATAGTTGCACGCACTTCCTACAACTACAGGCTTTCGAGCGGACATTTGAATTGTAACAGCGGTGACAAAACAACTCTACTTAACTAGCATGGTTTTTCTTAGAATTTTCAAACATTGCGCAGAAAAGCTGTGACCATGCAAAGCATTCAATTTTTGGCTGGTGACAAATATTACATAGGTATATTTTTTGAATTTTATTTATATGTTATTATTATAATAACTATAAATGAGTATTATATGTTATATCTTTTCATAAGGGTTTCTGTAATTACTGTAAATTTTCGTTTCTATTTCAGAGAATCGATATATAAATTTGTTTGCTATATAACTTGTGGGTTCGGCTATAATATCACGATGACAGAAGAATGACACCTTCCGTGTAAACGCCCATATAAGAAAACGCCGAGAAAAAATAAGGAAAAAGAGATTGGTTTTGGTGACTCTTTCCTTCTGGTGCCTTTTTTCTTTTGTTATGTATATTAGGGTGACCAGAAAAAAACACTTTTGATTTTCTTAGGAGTGAAGAGCAAATAACGGTAGTTTATGCGATTGTAGAAGCCAGATTTTTTGTTTTTAATTTTAAACCATATATTTAGAGGTGGCACATCGTCTTTGAAGTTCTTATATGTAATTAACATGGGTAAACTCAACTGTTTTTTTATTCAAGAATTCAACCACGAAGTTATCCACTTTTTAATTTGAACTTTTAATATGTTGTTCTTGAGGTTTTCAGAATCCACATAAAACCATTTTTTTAATTAAAAATGCATAAAAAGCATTAATCACGGTTGCTGGAAAAGTGCCATTTCCACTGTTTTCTAATGTTTTCAAAGACTCAACGGCTCTTATAATATATACCTTATATTGAAATGTTAAGAATATTTTCCTGGAAGGTTGAAGATCACATTTTCTGAAAAAGCAGATTAGGAAAAGTATAAATAAGCGCGAAATAATGGAAACAAATCTGAGTAAATGTTTGAAATTTGACAGGTCTACGACTTAAGCTGTTTAATTTTTGGGGCGGAGCGCTCATCAGCTCAGCCATAAAGGTCGATCACAATGGGTCTTGACACCATAAACTCATAAAGCAGACCCATTCTCAGCAAGTTTTTTTTAGTCATATTCCCCTTTTTCAGAAAAGTGGATAATAATAGTTCAGGGGACTGTAACTAATCCTGTTATAAAGTCGCATCGATGAAAAGAGCTGCGGTTTCACTTTTACGATCGACTCTTCACTTACTCAAATTGTCAGCTTTTGTAATGACAACTTTCAAAGACGATGGGCCACCTCTAAATATTGTTTAAAATAAAAAAAAAAATCTGGCTTCTACCATTGCAATATTAGGTTAATATAAAATTTTTTTCCAGAAGCTAGGTATTTCTATAATTCAATTTAATTTGTTTTAAATAAGAATGAAAAAAGTTTGTTAACATTTATCTGTATGACTGTTCTTGCATTTATTGATTTCAAATAGGCCCGCGCTTCTCGGCACATGCGCAGTTGAAAACGTCGGCAACCGCCGATGGCCATCTATCGGATACGAAAAAACTAAAAGGAAACCCTAAATAAGAGTTCCTTTAGAGCCCAAGTTCTAAATGATCCCAAGTTTCACTTGAGCCGCAGCATTACTGATCCCTCAGTTTTTTCTGTGCTGCTTTTCACTAAAGAATTACATATATTTGACAAAATATTTGATATGCTCGTAGTTTTTGACGAATTTCAAAGTAATTAATTTTAAATATCATCAGATAAATTAATTATATTATTAAATATTAATTTGTATTATTGTCAAACAAAAATAATATAAATGAATAGTTTTTACTGCGGAAAGGCAGAAGCAGCCAACAAAGCGTCAAGCAGAATCTTAAAAGAATGCTGAGCGGAATAGAAAAAAAAACATCAGCAATATATAGATTAAATAAATTTTTTGTCCAACCCCCTTGAAAAAACGCCATTGCATGCACTTGTAGCGGGTGTAATGTGGCTGCTTCTAGTCCAGTGATGTTCGCACATGCGCACTCCGCCGCCGGGCCGACATATATATATATATATATATATATAAAAGTTTGTCAGAAGGACAACCGCAGGATTTCGTCGGGAGCTGGTGCTGATCTGAAAAATTGCACCCGCTCCCAACGAAATGGCGGTAAAATTTCAGCCGTAACCACGTCTCACGACCGTGAGATAGGTAGTTACACTCTACGACAGATTCAAAACGATGATCCGGCAAAACTCTCGTGTACCCTGAGGACACGAAGCGACCCAAGGACGAACGCCTTCTGCATTTTCCCCGCAAGTGTCTCAGCATTTTGTTGACACGCAGGGATGCGCCGATATCCAAGTGCGCCGATGATCAAGACGATTAGCTTAACAGAATATCCCGGGTATAACCGTCGCAACACCCTTGTAAGGTCTTTATACCGCTCTTCCTTTTCTCTCTCCTTGGCTGTGACGTTTTTGTCAGCTGGTGCCGAAAATTCGACAACGAACATGCTTCGTTTCTCGAAGTCAAAGAGAACTATGTCAGGCCTCGAGTGCGCAACAGAAACAATCGTTTCGTACAATTAACTCTATTTCGTTAGGAGCGTTTAGCGGAGAGGTATTTGGGCTAATGCCGTGATAGTGACAGAGATGGTAATGAAGCACTCTTCGTACCGCATTGTGCCTCTGGATGTAGGTCGTTCCCGCATGAGTTGGATAACTAGACAGTATGTATCCTAGATGCTCGGGGTGTGCATAACACGCTCTGCAGCTATCATCGGGAATGTCTTGGCTCAAAATGTGGCGACGGTATGCTAGAGTGGAAATGACACCGTCTTGACATGCCAAAATGAAGCCCTCCGTGCTCGACTTAAATCCAGGTGATCCAATGAAAACAAACGTTAGCTCATACGACATCGACTGATCTTCCACATTTCTGTGGAAGATGCCATGTATGCTCTTGTCAAGGAGCTGTTCGCGGAAGTTTTTCTGCTGTGCTTTCTTAATCCAGGCCTTCAGGAGTGAGTATTCAAGGTGGATGAGATTTGATGCATTTTGCTCACCCCTGATGTTCAAGTCAAGGCCGAGTGTTTCAGCAGCCTCCTCCGCTGCTTTCTACAGGAACGCACGTTTTCACACTTCTTCGTGTTCCCTGATCATTTTAAGAAGAAGGTCTTGTCCATTTGCGACCATATGTGTTGTACCCAGAATAATCCTGTTGTGAAGACATTCAAGATTCAATATTCCACGACCACCTTGACGGCGTGAGATGTAAAGTCATGGAACAGGAGACTTAAGGTGCATACTTTTGTTCATGTGCATAACCTTTCGGGACCCGATATCGAGGGATCTGAGCTCGTTCTTCGTCCACGGAACTACTTCAAATGAATAGAGTACTACTGGAACGGCAAGCATGTTTATTGCATATACTTTGTTCCTCGCCGACAATTTGGAAGACCATATCCGTCGAATGAGACGTTTGTATCTGCATCGGAGAGTATTCTTTATAGATGTAACGTCCTGAATGCGGCTGTGTCGTACGCCCAGGTATGTATAGGTCTCTCCAGCGCAAAGGTGTCGTATAGCGCTTCGGTGAACGAGCTCAGGATCTTCGGGGATGCCATTAAGTTTTCCTATCTTCAAATTAACCTTGGCGCATTTCTCTAACCAGAAGTGCATTGCAATCTCTTGAGTGTACTATTTGACTATTTGAGCGGTATTAATCTCTCTATGCACCTCACGATGTTTGGATGAACCTTTAAGCTTTCCAACAGGCAGATGATAAGTCTATGGAAGGTTGAATCGAAAGCTTCCCAGTAATCAATCCAGGCCATCGACAGGAATCGCTGATAGAATGCTGCGTCTTTACAGACATATCTATCATTGAGCTGGTTCTCCCGGTATCCTGCTACGATTTTCTTTGAGCCGCGTTGTTCATATATCTCTCGCCACACAGGTCCAATTGTCCGAACAATCCTATCATTCAGGATAACTGTGGAATCTTGTACAGTGTGTTCAGACAAGTTATTGGCCTGTAATTCTTAGGGTCAGCTAAGGTGTCCGTCTTCGGCAGGAACATTGTGCGCCCTTCCACCAACCACTCCGGGATAGGCTCTTCCGACTTTAGATATGAGGTGAAAATTCGGGCCAGATGCTGGTGGGTTGAAGGAAACTTCTTCCACCAAAAGGATTTGATACCATCTGGCCCCGGAGCGGAATAGTTCTTCATGCCTCTTAATACGCCTTTCACCACCTCGGTGGTGATAGGTGGGCATTCCTCAGGTGTTGCGAGGGCATTGCACAGCTCCTCGAAGCTATTTATGCTCTTTGATCCTTCTTCAAGTGGATGTTGAACTTCGTAGACTTCTCTCCAAAATGCTTCGACCTCCGCTAGTTTGGGCGAATGGTCGACAGTAACTGGAGTGTCTTGGAAGAGTTTAGATGGGTCAGATAAAAACTGTTGATATTCTCTGACCCACCCCACTCTCCGCTCTAGACTTCTCCTAGCGTTAGATAGTACTCGTATTCTGTCAACAATATGCTGCTTGATGGTCAGTAGCTTTGATATATTGATTGCGTGATGACGGATCCACAGTTTGCGCGCGAACTGTCGAACCTTGGCAGTGAAAGTCTTGCCAGATGTTATGGAGTCAATCAAACACTAAAAGCAGGATGCGTACTGTCCTACCTAGCATATCTTTGTGCTGAGTTGATGTATTCGTATTTTGGTCTTATGATTGACCGTTGGTTCTGTTTTACGGTTTGCATCTGTCAAAGCTCTCGCTGCATTGTATACGCCACACTTGATAGTCCAGTGGTCGGATTCAACAGAAAAATCTCCACGAAGCTCGTCATCCAGTTCTGGCTGCGGTTGAGTAGGTGCTCCGCTTATATAACTCCTTTTCCGGAGGTACTCGGCACGGGTTTGCAGACGATCTTTCTGCGAAAAATTCGAGAGCTCTGGGTCTTTCTCGCACCACAGAGTATACATGAAAGTATGCAGTCGCGCCATGTAACCTTTTCGTTCAGAGGCCATACTGGCATCATAGAACTCCAGCAGGTCGTCCCTGAGTCGATCCGTCCACTCAAAAGTAATGAGATTCTGACGGTCCATCGCACTGACTCCGTCTTGATTGGCTACCCCAACTCTAAGGTAGTCGGCATTGTTGTCCGACCCATTGTCAGGAGCCCTGCGCGTTCGATTGTTTTGAACTGCATTTACTACAACTATGTTTGGTGTTGTCATTGTTGTTCCCACGAGCAGCTAGGGAAAAGGGTTCGTCCATCCTTGTAGAGCTCCGCATACTGTATACTCTGTATACTACATACCCTGAGAGGTCGCCCGGTATCCCAGAATCACCGTTTGAGACACCTCACCCAGATGCCATTCAGCTTTCGGCACGGTTCTTACGCCTTCGCTTAGGGGTTACTCTTTCGGGACCATCCCTGAACAATTGTCCGCGACTGGTTATTAATTATTCCAACCATATTCAGCAGAAACCCTTGGTACAGGGACCCCCTATCCGTAACCCGAGGACGCGTTCGGTGGCTTTGTCATATAGCCCTTCGGTTCGATTCCCAAGGAACCGAAACAAACCAAACAAATATATATATATATATATATATATATACTTTTTAGTAGTCTGAAAAGCATCCCTGAGTGTTAACAAAATGCTGAGACACTTGCGGGGAAAATGCAGAAGGCGGTCGTCCTTGGGTCACTCCGTGTCCTCAGGTTGCACGAGACTCTCGCCGGATCATAGTATTGAATTCGCGCAGACTGTCCTTGTGACAGCTTTTAACTACATATATGTCTCCAATGAGCCAGAAAGCAGGTAGCTTTTCGATCTAATTTTGATTTGTGAACATTTTTATGCTCTGATTTTGGTGCATAAGATGTTTCATAAGAAAGTAGATTTCATTTTGATCTTAAATGAATTTTAAATATAGAGGCACAAAACTCAAGATTCGCTCCAAACACCAGAGTTCACTACTGAGAATTCTTTTAAATGAGGCATAAATATTTTACCTTGATTCATCGAAAGATATCTAATTTTATTTAAATATTGCTTAAAGGTGGTTTCGAAATTAGCAATTTTAGAAATTCTCGATTTTTTATTACTTCTTTTCCTATTTGAAAAATGTAATAATCTGAATAGGTGGGTTCAGAATTAACTACAAATGTAACTTTTTTTTACTTTATTAGTTGCTATTGGTTGATCATGAAAGAGCTCATAGAAGATTCATTAAACAATTTCCTTAAAAAAGAACTGTTATATTATGATTAGCAAAAAAATCCTCTTATGAACGAGATGCATAATTTTAATTGAAAACTAAAAAATGTTATCGTCAGGTCATGAAAGATCATGAAAGTTTGTTTAGTAGGTAAATCGATGTGTCTCGAAAATGCGAACAAATACATATACAGTCATGTTGTATTTCCAATGTTAAAATTTTTTATTCATATAAACAAGGTGAACAATATATTTTGGTATTGCTAGATCATAAGAGGGCATAAATAGTTCTTCAGTAGATCATTTGGCGCGTCTCAATGATGCGAACAAATATATATCGGAGATAGTACATTATGTCAAAAAAGTAGATTTGAATATTTAGGTAATTTCAAACCTCCCTCTATGAGGAAGCAATAATATAGTAATACAATTGTTTTTTACTAAAAATCGACTCTATAGAAAATTTGCCATAGTTGTTAGGTCCAATTTTTGCCCATAGGGAAAGTTAGATAAATTTTCAAATTTTCAAATTTGTTTCTCGATTGTCGAACCCACAACTTTTTTAGAACTTGTCCAATCTTTCTTCGTATTTCAACATAAATTTATTTTGGAAATAGAATTATTGTTCTTTTATCACAATTAATCATACCTGTATTTGCATCAACTTTTAAATGTAATAGAGTAATAGTCCACCTTCTTCGCAAAGCAATTTTGAGATAGAAGATTAATGCGACTGGATGTCTAAATAAACTTCCAATAGATTTACTGAAAATAATGATAGATCGCATAGAAGAAAATTAATTCAAAAAATGATAAAATATTTTAAATATAAACAAATTATCTTTGAAAATAGGGTAAGTGTCTCAATTGCTGCGGTACAAAGCTTCAACTACACTTTAATCAAATTTGTCATTTATTTCAAAGTGAAATGCCAAGATTTTTCCATTTTATCCAAACACAGAAAAAAAAGCGTGAATCTAACGCTAATTTTAGGGTACCATTTCCATGCAACAAAAAATAACCTTGGTAGTGTGAATGTTAGCATTATTACACAAGGCATCGTTTCTCTCGAACTTGGGGTACAAAACGTCACCTGCTGTCAATTGTTTTTACAGTTTTGCGGCAAAAACAATAAACGTTAGTTACGTACTCAAAACCCGAGCGAGATGGAACCCCATCTTGGAATCAGCTGCAACAAAATTTATTCCAGAGTTTTTACTGTGAATGAATAATGTATTTTGTGTATAAGACATGGCAAGTACGAGAACATAATGTAACCTAATATTGCACCTGATAGTTAAAAAAGAACCGTGAACGGATTAATACGAACTGAGGTAACTATTACTGCAGAGTTAAATTAGATATATTTACGAGCAATTCAACCATAAAGTAGCAATTAAAT
>CAKNXH010000826.1:0-19861 GCA_932178445.1 Andricus quercusramuli | reverse complement strand
TATATACTTACAATTATAAATTCAACTGTTCGGTTAGAAACGTACTTTTTTGTTGCCTTATTTGCTTGTAAAATAAGATTCATATTTTTTGGCTGAAAATGGAAAGTTGCTGAAAATGCAAATTTGAAAATTAATCTGTTTTGTTTAAGGACACTATTTTCTTGGAAATTCGTCTTTTTGGTTCAAAAATTTCACTATTTGGTTGAAAATTCGTCTTTTTTGGTAGATATTTAATCTTCTTGGATGGAAATTTATCTGTTTGGTAGGAAAGTTAACTATTTTGTTGAAAGTACATTGGATTGAGTTAAAAATTAATATTTTAATTGGGAATTTAGCTATTTTATTTTATGTTGGATATTTATCTTTTTTAGTTGAAAAATCGAATATTTGTTTGAAAATTCATGTATTTTATCGAAGAATCATCTTTTTTTTCTTCATTTTTTTGCTTGAAAATTTAACTACTCTATTTTTAATTAAAAATGTATCATTTTTAGTTGATAATTCATGTATTTCGTTGAACATTTTGTTTTCTTTGGTAGAAAATTTGTCTCTTTATATGAAAATGCGACTATTTGGTTAAAAATATATTTTTTGTTTAAAGATTCGACATTTTAGTTGAAAATTGATTTCTTTGGTTATTGTAATTATTTTACCTGAAAATGTAATTATTGCATTTTTGCTTCAAAGTTTATCTTCTTTAGTTGAAAAATCATGTATATTGTTCGAATTTGTCTTTTTGGGTGAAAAATTGATCTCTTTGATTAAAAATTCTTTTTTGTTCGTGTTAAACATTAATCTTTTCAAACGAAAATGTAACTATTCCATTTATGCTTCGAACGTAATCTTTTTTAGTTAAACATTTACATATTTTGATTGAAACTGTTTTTTTTTTGCGATTGAAATTGTTTTATTTTGCAAGAAAATCGTTTTTCTTTTTGCTTAAAAATTCAACAATTCTTCTTGAAATGAAAATTTGTTTAAAAAAAATTTAATGACATTTTTTTTGCGATTGATTGAAACATTTTTCTCTTTTAAAAATTCAACTCTTTTGTTGAAAATAGCTCTTATTGGTTCCAAATCAATCTGTTTCGGTTGGGGAATCTTTTTTCTAATGTATTGTTTTAACTGAAAATTTTATTATTCTATTTTTGGTTCAATGTTTATCTTTTTGAGTTCAAAACTGAACTATTTGTTTCAAAATTAATGTATTTTTTTTCTTGCTTAAAATAATTTTATAACTAAAGTTTTTTTTTGGTTGAAACTTCATGTAATTTTTTTAAAAATTCGTCTTTTTTCTTTGAATATTATTTTTTCTGGTTGAGATTCATCTTTCTGGTTGAAAATGAACTATTTGATTGAGAACGTATCTATTTTGTTTAAAATGTATAATATGTAGCTCTAAGTTTTACTATATGTGGCTTCACATGTTAAGATTTACCCACCATATGGGAAATGGTTACCATGTCAACTCTGTTAAATCTTGTTCAATTTGGATGCCACAAAATTTAACTTTATCTACTTGAAAATCACCCGCAACAAAAATTCACTTCTGTTTTTTTGTGCAATAATTGGGACAGTTTGCCCCATGATTTTGCATTAGAAGAATTTTCCCCCTTTTCTCTAGAGTATCTTGTTTAATCGCAAAGTCTGAAAATAGATGACAAATCTCTTTATTGAAAGCCCACATAAATTGTCTGCTCTTATACTGAAAAGTGTGGGCTTCTTACTTGCATATCGTCTCAGGAAACACTTAATCACGTCCGGGTGTCTTATATATAAGAAAATTATCTCCTTGACTCATGAAATTTTCTTCAGAAAAAGGGTTAAGTACCCAGAGGTCGAGATACATATGAAGGGTTTCACGGCGCAACCATGTAAGTGCCATTTTTTTAAAAACACGTATTATTGGCTTAAAAATTTTCTCAAACTCTACCGGACATTGTGGTGAAAGGATATGCTTGAATTTGAAACGGAAGTGTTTTTTATCTCGATGAAATGTGATCAAGCATACGAAAATTTCAATCTTTGTGATCACAGAAGAAACGGAGGGTACGAAATGTTGCAGATGATCGGTCAAGCAGGGTAAATGAGAGGTGGGTAAAAAAACTGAGGTAAACTTTCCAGACTTAATCGCAGATATCTCCGGTGGACTCTGCTAGAGGCAGCACGTTCACAGAAAAAACCGATGTGAATTTTTTTGCGGGCAATTTCCAAGTAGATAAAGTTGAATTTTTTCACATCGAAACAAAACAGGATTCATTAGAGTTGACATGGTAACCATTTCCCATGTGGTGGATAAATCATAACATGTGAAGTTAATTTTTGTTGCAGCTAAAGATTACTCTACAATCGTTGCAAAGATTACATTTTGTTTTTTCTGTATTAGGCCTGTAAACACGGGAAGTTTACCTCTGTTTGGAGCATTCAGATGACTATTACCCTGCTTGAATGATTACCTGCAACGTTTTGTACCTCCAGTTTTTTCTGTGAGTTAATTACATTCTGTTGTACTGAATATTTACGCAATAAAATTAAACTGAATGTTTTGTACAAAAATAACACTGTAGTATTGTGAAATATATTTTTTTTTAAGGAAGGATTTTTTAAATTTAATTTTTCACATTTCAGCCCTCTGTTTGTCTCGTAATGCATTTACAATATTTTAGGCACATGTTTTATGTTAATTGGGATCTGAAAAGTTTAGAAAAATCCATAGACTTACGCGGTTTTAACAGCAGTCGAGTTTTGACGATCTGTATTTCCAAAAATATTAACTTTTTCCAAATTTTGTTTATTGTGATGTTTAGAGATCCATCAAATCTTGAATTCACTTTCTCATTTTTTTGTTATTGAGAATTCGGTTTTTGAGAAGGTCTCCTATAAAACTTTTTACAATGAAGTTCGAAAATGTTGTAATCAGCTTTTATGTGTGAACAATAGGGTTGTTTCACAATTTTAGATAACATCATTTTTTAATACCTAATTTTAATCTAAACACAATGTGCGTTCTAAATTTTTTTTTCTGTTGATTCATTCAACAGAAAAAAATTATTAAAAATTGAAGGCGGGAAAACACTTATTCAAGTTGGTGTCACGTGACTCAGAGGTTCTCATAATTATCAATGTGACGATGTGGCTTTGAAGTAAACTAACGAAATTTATGGTAAAGAGGTTAGGCCACTGTCAGGTGTCAATTCTAACTATTTTTATTTGATAGCTTAATTTATTGTGAAAAGAAAATTTGTGCAAAAAAGTATTTTCATTTTTGACAATAACAAAAACTTCTATATCACAGTAGCGAAACATAACCTATAAGATACGTACATGCATGGACATGTTCGTATTATGGAAAACACATTTTTATATATAAAATACAAAATTCACGTATTCAGAAGTTTGATCAATTATGACAAACTATAATTGTACAATAATTGTTAGAAATAATATATTTATAAATGCGCTTTACCGTTGCACTTTCACTTCTCGTATTTCTGCACTTACGAAGTCACAATTACTCATAAAATACTCCGCTACCATAAACATATCTATTTTCGGTAGATTTCCGCTATTGGCTTTTACGAAACCTTCCTTTGACTTTTTTTAAAATAATATTTTGCGACTTCTATTTTCGACGTGCAGATAACCAAAAACAAAACATCGGCACAGAAAAAGATATTTGAGAACCACTGACACATAAGCTGTGATTGGTGGAAAATCCGACCCCTTTGACGTCAGAGGGGCCCTCCAATCGACATCGTGATAGAAAATTCAAATTTCAACATTAAATTAAAAATAGTATACAATATGTAACAAATATTTTATGGGCGTTTTTAAAATTAGAATTTTATAAGCTATAAGATCCATTCATTGGAAAAGTGATATCTGACTTTGGAAACAACCCTATTTTATGAACTATTTGAGAAGTTCTTTAAGAAAATGGATGGAAAGAGGAATTTCAGCCGGAAAAATGAAAAACAGCGACCCATTTATAGGTCACCCTACGTGATCTTAAAAGAGAAATCATCTGCGGAATTTTTCTCTTAAGTCTTTTATTTTCTGAGCTCCAGTTTCGCAAAGCAGGGTGTGGCCAAACGTCAGGGAAACCCTAGAAATTAGGGCAAAGTCAGGGAATTTGATTACTCAGGACAAGTCAGGGATTTTCGAAAAAAATCTTTCAAAAATTAGAGATTTTCTATAAGAGGCACATTTAATAACTGTTGAAAATGAATTTGCAATTTGAAATTGTTTTATTTCAGGTATAAAATTTCCTAAGTTAAAAATGTTACAAGATAAAAATTCTGGCCTTCGAATGTTAATGGTCAGGAAAAATAAATAAAATAATTAAGGAAAAGTTACGCAATTTTTAAAATAAAGTTTGTGCCAACCTGATACTATAATATTCTTGTTAGGGAATTTTTTGCCTTGTATTTCTATTTCTATTTCTTTTGCTTCCTCATAGAGGGAGGTTTGTAATTACCTAAATTTTCAAACGTACTTTTTTGACATATTTTGATATAATTCGACCTCAGAAACTCGAAAATAAAATTTTTTTTAAATGTCCGTGTGTATGTGTAACTTTTTTCTGTTCACCTTATCTCGGAAAGTAAAAGATCTACAATCATGGAATTTGGATGAAGTGTAGCTCCGATTGATATCTAGGTCTAATAGGTTTTTGAGCTAGATCGAACATTTAGAAGTAGTTTTTTTCTTGCGTTTAGAGAATTAAAATGAAAAATTTTACCTTGTTTATATAAGAAAAACTTTTTTGATATTCAAAATACGACATATTATATGTGGAGTATTTGTTCGCGTCCTTGAGTCGCATCGATTGACCTATTGATGAACCTTTTATAGCCCACCAGTACCGATTCATGAAGTTTCACAAAATGGTTTATTCTGTTTATATAAGAAAAACTTTTTTGATATTCAAAATACGACAATATTATACGTAGAGTAATCGTTCGCGTCCTTGAGACGCATCGATTGACTTATTGATTAAATTTTTATGACCCACCAGGACCGATTTATGAAGTTTAAAAAAAATGGTTTTATCTGTTTATATGAAAAAAGTTTTCGTGATATTCAAAACACAGCAATATTACATGTAGAGTATTTGTTCGCGTCCTTGAGACGCATCAACCTATTGACCTATTGGTGAATCTTTTATGACCAATGACTTTTATGGCCGATTTATGTAGCTTAAGAAAAATGTACATTCTGTTTATATGAGAAAAACTTTCTTGATATTAGGAGTACTATAATACTGTATCGGACATGTTTGTTTGCGTCCTCGAGATAAGTCGAATGATCATGTTGACGAACCTTCTATAACCTCTTATGATCTAGTAATACAGATTTATAAATTTAAAAAATATGTTGTTTATCTTGTTGATATAAGGAAAACTTTTTTAGTATTTGGAATACAACTGTAATGTATATAATATACTTGTTCGCGTCTTCGAGACGCATCGATTGCAAAAATTAAAAACTTCTCGTGATCTACTATAACCTACCAAAATCGTTTTTAAATTTTTCAGCCAAATTAATTTCCTTGTTTACAAAAAGATTTTTTTTTATATTGGGAATATAACAGTACTGCATTTGATGTAATTGTTAGCGTCTTCGAGACGCTTGGATTGATCTTTTGACGAACTTTCGAAGACCATAAGTGATCAATCAATAGTTGCTCAGAAAGTCTTTAAAAAAAGTTACATTATTTCTATGAGGTTTTAATTCGAAATATAATAAGACTACGGTGGGTGAAAAGTTGTTCATTGTAACAGAACACATGAATTGACATTTTGGTGGGTCCTCTGATTTTCTGAAAATAAAATTTTCGGAAAGACAGAAAAATAAGCTTGAAAAATATTGAAAGTGTCAATTTTTTTCTATCGTTAGGGAAACCCTCCCTCTATGATGAAGCAAATTTAATTGATACTTATGAGGAAGCAGAATGCTCATAAAATTAACACAAATACATACACCCATAGTGAATACGTCCGTAGTACTTCGCAGCCGTATTTCAAAATTAATTTCTTCTGAGTTAAAAGTTTAAGTTTTTTTTTTTTTTTTTTTTTTGTTAAAAAATGTACTAATATGTTTTTAATTGTTTTTTTACAATTAATATTTTGACTGACAATTACATTTTTTTATTTTTGGTTGAAGATTGATCTTTTTTAGTTAAAAACGCAACTATTTATTTTTGAAAAATTAACTATTTATTTTAAAATTCGTCTTTTTGGTACAAAATTAATCTTCTTTGTGGAAAATTCATCTTTGAAGTTGAGAATTCATCTCTGTAGATTGATAAATTCAAATATTTGGTCAAATATCTAACATTTTTATTAAAAAGTTTATTATTTGACAAGAAATAAACTCTTTGGTTTAAAGTTTAACTTTTTTGTTAAAAAAATGGTTTGTTCTTTGTTTTTTAGAAATATCAGTTATTATATTTTCTGTTGAGAATCTTTTCGTTGAAAATTCAAATTTTCAGGTTATAAATTTAACTTTTCGGATTGAAAATTCATCTGTTTTTGGTTGAAGTTTAATCTTTCTTGTTTAAAAATGCAACTAATTAGTTGAAAATTCATCTCTTAGGGTGGAAAATTCCCAGTATTTTGTTAGAAATCCAACAGTTTTTTTGAAAATTCAACAGTTTTACAGAAAATTCATCTTTTGCCTTAAAAGTTCAATAAATTGGATGAACTTTCTTTCTTTCTTAACGAAAAATTCTTATTTGTTGGAAGTCCATCTTTTTGGATGGAAAACTCAACTTCCGGGTTGAAAGTTGAACTACTTTGTTAAAAAAGTTATTTTATTTTGGTTGAAGATTCATAATTTTTAGTTGAAAATTCATCACTTCGGTTGAAAGTTCATGTCTTTTTGGTAGAAAATTATTATTTGCGGGTTGAATATTCAACTAATTTTTTAGAAAATTAATCTTCTTTATTGAAAATTCATCACTTGGTTGAAAATTCATATTTTTTGGTCGAAAATTCCAGTATTGGTTAAAAATCCAACTATTCGTTGAAAATTCAACTGTTTTTTCAAATTCGCCCTTTTGGATTCAAAATTCATCTTTTATAAAAATCATCTGTTTTTCTTCGCAATAACACAGACAAAACTGGTTAGACGGATAACTGCGACTGGGATAAACTCAGCACGATAAATCACAGATATCTCCTGTATCGACGAAAAGTTTACCTTAGTTGGAAGTAATCACCTGACTATTACTCCACTGGAACGATTTCCTGCAACACTTCGTACCCCCAGTTTTTCTGTCAAATAAATAAACTGCAAATTTTTTAATTTTAATTTTTAATTGTTTTATTCCGTTTATAAAAGGTTATATTAAGTTTAAAATGTTACAAGACTAAAATTCTGGTCTTTGAATATCGAAGGTCACTGAAAAGAAATAATTGGTCATGGAAATATCAGGGAAAACTCAGGGAATTTGAAAAATGAAGTTCTGCACTCCGACTGCACTCCGATCAGATTGCAAATCGTAACTCTAAAAATGTATTTGAAAGATGATAGTATTGCTCTAACAGAATTCAAGAACCTTTTTTTCGAAATATCGTAAATATATGTTCTTTCTTTTCCCAAAGGAAGTCGAGGAAAAATTCTTATTGGCAAAATTATATGCATTTTCTGTTAACGGTTCTGAAACTTCTAGGTCTCATAATTGTGTTTATTTACTTTCTACATGTAAAAAGTGTTGGTTTTCATGATCCTGAAGAATTATGTATTTTAATATCTGATATCAATCATGAAAGTATGACATGCTAAACTTTGTGATTGAACTTATATAAACTCTCCTAACTTCATGCTATAAAGTTTTGAAATCTTGTATCCATAATATTTTTAATTAGTAAGTACGTTTTAATCATTCAAATTCGAAAGTTTGAAATCTGAAAGCCTGTGAAACTTAAATTTCGAAGCTTTGTAGCGAATTTGTAGCTATTCAAGTTTTGAACTTTTCCAAATTTTTTAAGTTTTCCAGGATATCAACAATTTAAAAGTCCGTCTAGTCTGATGTTTGACATTCCTACTTTAAGTAGCACAAAATGATAAACTACAAAAGGTATTGCTTTAGAAAATTCAACATTTTAAATTCCAGAAATTTGAATTTTCTTAAAATTGTGCATTTGCAAATCACCGCTGCAACAATTTCTTTTTAAAAACTCACAATTTTAGATGACACCACATTCTTTCTCTAATATTTTGGAAGATTTCTGAAGTAATTAAATGTGTCAAGACAGAAAGCTCTTAATTTCAATAAGACAAAATTTTTAAATATCTTAAAAGTAGATAGTAAAATAACACGTTATTTTAATAATTTTAAAGTTTAACAATGCAAAAATCTGACAAGAACCAATTATATTTTTTTCTAGAATTTCTAACCCTGTACCCCCTTCGTTAAGGTCCGTAAGTTTCGACTTCCCCTTCCATCTGAAGTAATTTTTGCTGACTAATCTTTTTGGTGAATCTATTCAGTGATCATCCAAAAATAACGTAAGATGATCTTAGGGGAAGAGGTGGTGATAAAATCTTACTTTTTCTTATGAGTTAACAAAGTAATTCATCCAAGTACTTGAATTTTCAACTAAAAAATATGAATTCACAAAAAAAATGTGATAGGTGATATTTCATCAAATAAAACATTTTTCTTTTAAATGAAAAACAGTTAAATTCAGCAGGAAAAAAATGAATTTTCAACACAATGCTTGAATTTTCAACCAAATAGTTGAATTTTTAACTAGAAAAGATCAATTTTTCCTTTAAAATATTAATTTTTCATAAAAAATATTAAATTTCAACCACAAGTATTAATTTTCATACAGAAATAGCATAGTTACATTTTTATTTGAAAAAATTATTTGGCAAAAAGAAAAAATAATTTTCAGCACAAAAATTAAAGTTTCAAGAAAAGAGGTGAATCTTAAAAGAATGAATTTTCAACAACGTGGTTTGCCATTCAACCAAGTAGTTCAATTTTCAACCAAAAAAATGTAATATTTGATATTTTAACAAAGAAAACATTTTCATTTTAAATCAAAAACAGTTGAATTGAGCCAAACAGTTGCATTTTTAACCAAAAATATGCATTTTTACCCAAAAAGATTGATTTTCGGAAAAAAGGATTAATTCTCAAAAAAAAAAAACGTACATTTGAACCAAATAGTTGAATTTTTTAACTAAAAAGATCAATTTTCAACAAAAAATGGAATATTTGAGTTCGCATTGAAAAATATGAATTTTTAATTTTAAAAAACGAATTTTTATATAATAAACAGTAGGTTTTTCTACCAAATTGTTGAATTTTCGATCCGAAAACATGAATTTTCCACAAAACAGTTGAATTTTGGAGCAAATAATGTAAATATTCACGAAAAAAAGTTCATTTTCAACCGGAACAGATTATGTTTTAACCGCGCAGTTACATTTTTTCCCGAAATATATAATATTTCTACAAAATGTCGATCAAACTTTTGAATTTTCAACAAAATAGTTGAATTTCCAACAAAATAATTAAATTTTTAAAGATGAATTGTTAACCAGAAATTTGATAGTAGAGCCAACCGAAAAGAATGAGTTATAAAATTTATGTTTGTAAAACTAAATACTTATTATTATTAACGCATTTTATTTTCTAAGACTAATTTTCTTAAGGTTTCACGTTTATTTAATTAACAGGATTTATATTTTATATGCATGTTTGTTCTCGAAGTTTATACAATCTTAGTTGGATTGAGGGTGGGGGGTGCAAATTTCATCAAATTAGGTTATTTGTGGATGACCCATTATCTGTTTATTTATTTATTATTATTGTGTAAATTTATGATTATTATATTCAATATTAATACTTATATTACTAGGTACACTCAACTTCCGATATAAGAACCCTCGGTTTACGATATTCCGAGAATAGACGTCCTGTCATTTTCGTGATGGGGGAACCTGCGGGACCGAGAGAGAGGCGTTGTTCAGTCAAGCGTGAAGAACAACATGAGGGTCGCACCCTTACCGTATTAATTGCATCAGGTTGCGTCTTGCGTCCAAATCTAACAGTCAAGTAACATACCTTTTTTTACTTTATGTACTAGGTACTGCAGTAATCAAACACTAGATTGCGCTGACTAGCAGCTGTTCACAATAAAATCTGATTACTTTTTATTTTTTGGTGATTAAATGTCTCTTCAATAATTAAGACAATTCAAGCCGATGTCTACAAGAACCACGTAAGTCGACTTAGGTTTTAGCACAAAATTGTCAAAGAAACTTTCCATAATGTATTTTTACAAATCGAAAAATAGATGTTTCAGATTCAGCAAACATTTTAATAACCATAACACATACTTTTTGGTTTAAAAAAACACACATGTTGCAAAGTTTCTTTGTCAATTTTGTTCCAACAGCTGAATCAACACGGAGAAAATTTTTAGTTAACCGAGTAGGCTAAATAGCTCGGTTAAAGACATATTATTTAAAAAAAATCAATAAATTGTTGAAAGTAATCATGTGCTTGTTGCTATTCACAACCGAGCTGAAACGCTTAAAGTCAAATGGTAGAAAATAACACATTAAATGGTTGTCGGAACCAAGTTTAACTCTGCAAAATTTGATGGAGTAGTTCTTTGTTAAAATGAAACGAATTTTTCAGTTACAAGTAAACAAGTGCTTTGCATTACATTTTAACCAAGCTGCAGATAGTAGTTATATTTTCACAAGCAAACTAGTCTCTTTTTACACAATCAATAAGCTTGTTAATTTTTCTCAAGCAAGTTAGTAAAAGTAAATCAAGTTAAATTGACAGATTTTAACCGAGTAGAGATTTTAGCACAATTGCGCATGCGTCGGACAAGCAGCCAGCATTACGACGCTAATCCTTGGTTGTGGTTTGTGACGCGCCAATTTTTTAGTGCAAAGTGTGAAAAGTGCACTGGACATATGGCAGACGAGGACGTATGCAATTTGCTACGAGAGTGGGGCCTGTCGCAGTACATAGATCACTTTAAAGCATGCATTTTCCCCAAATTCTATTTGTTAGACTTCCCATTTGACCTAATTTCTATGCAGCTGAATTATTATTCTACCTAATCTCCGTTGCTCGGCTGCATAGAAATTCGGTCAAATGGGAAGTCTAACAAATAGAATTTCGGGAAAATGCATGCGCTATATATATATAATGGTAACCGAGTAGCTTTGCTGCCGTAGCAGTATAGGTCGGCTGCACCAGCCAAGTACATTAGTGACAGTAGCCAAGTAGCTTTGCTGCCGTAGCAGTATAGGTCGGCTGCAACAACCAAGTACATTGGTTACGGTAACCGAGTAGGTCAGCTAGCGCAACAGACTGAGGTTGGCTACTGTAACCAAGTAGGTTGCTAATTTTAAACAAAAAATTTTAGCCAATACAACTTGGTTAGATTTTACAACGATGTTTGCAGGTGCTATATTAGCAGTCTTACTTGGTTACTTTCAGCAGAATTTTGGTTATTTTCAACAGGTTTATTTTCTCAGTGAACTTACACGGTGAAAAATGGTTGTTTACCTTTAACATATAGATGTTTCAAGTTAACATTTTTAACCTTTAACTATAGGACAGCCATCTAGAATATCTAGATGTTAGAGGTTAGTTTATGTGGATATTAAAGATATATGCAGTGCAGAGCTTTCTTACCTCCAAGAATTTTTTGAAGAAGAAATAGCACTTGCGTCAAGCATGTTACTCTACCCAAGCAATTTACACCATTATTATTAATATATGTTAACAAAATATAAGTAATAATCATTTTTTCACAAGTTCACGTACGACACGAAATCAAGCGGTATGCTTTCTTGTACGACTTTAACATCTTGGATGTTTCAGTTTAACATAAAAATATATTTATGCTCAATATTTAAAAAAAAATAGTAGATGTTATATGTTATTATCTGTATGTTTGGCGACACTATCTTATAATTTGAACATCTGCTATTTAACATCAATTTTTCTCCGTGTAGATGTTTTTTCTGCAGAAGGGCTCATTTGCAGAATTGAAACTCTTATTGAAACTCCAACAGGAGAATTCCATGAAAAATCTACATTCAAATTCACTGCAACAAATCTTGAAGCGTTTGAATTTTCACTTCACTTGCGTTCACTGAGAACATTTGACTACTATATAAAATGTTCCAGTGGTATTTACTGAAGCGAAATACACACGAATGGAAAAATGAGATACGTTTCAGAAAAATACAGAATCGTTTTATTTCTAGTGGAGGTGAATCTGTTTGATCTTATGGGAAACCTTGGCACATGTCGAGTTTATTCGCTTTGCGAATCATCAGACCGAACGTACTGCGTGTCAAGACACTAGCTAGACTATATGGATGTACGGACTCTGAATGCAGATTAAACTCGAGTCCAGTCTCTTCCTCACAGTACTATGCAAGACACCTTTTTCTGAAAACGTGCTCGACGTAAATAATGTACGCAAGACTAGTTTTAAATTCGTCAGAGCAAGCATGAGATTTTTTGTCACTGGGAAAGGCAAAAGGGTTTGCGTCAAAGGTAAAGGGGTAAATTGCATCAAATTTCAGGAGTTGAGATGCGTGAAAGCTTAAGGGTGAGTTGCATGACAGCTAGAATAAAAGGGGTAAGTCCAGCAGCAGCAAATACGACAGGTTGTTCTCTTGTTAGGGGATTTTATATCATCTTTGCTCAGTGCGACCCTACGAAAATTATTATATAAAATTTGGATTGTGAATAAGAATCTACTGCCGTATTTTTGGAGAAAGGCTCTATCTACACTCAGTCTTAAAACAAAAGCCTGTTTTGTTTTCAACCACTTGCATATCTTTTTTACACAAACAGAATTATAAGGCAAGTTTGTTGCAAAAGGCTAAATGTTTGCTACAAAAAGATTATTTTTGATGAGACAAATGGAATTCCTTTTAATCTAAAATTTGAGAGGAAATTCCATTTTGATAAAGAAGCATCCTTCTGACACAATAGGAAATTTATCTGTGTGTACACATGAAGCCGAACGAAGATATTGAAGAAAACGTTTCTGCATCTTAGCTGATCTGCATCTTCCAATATAATGATTGTCTTTGAAAAGAATATCGGTCTTGGGAAATTCCGGTCTGCCTTGTTTAATGTTGCGAATGAATTAATAATTTCAATTCTTCAGATGCAGAACTCCCTCGTACCCCCGTACTCGTAAGAAGTAATGAGGCCCGAAATTCTTTCAAAACAGAGGGAATAGGGTTATTTTTCATGAAAATAGGGGAATACATTCTTTCAAGTATAATTAATGTAAATACCATATTTATTTCAATATAAAACCCTTCAAATTCTTAAGATTTCAAGCCGAAATAAATTGCATTTTCAACAAAATAGTTGAATTTTCAACTAAAAAAGATTTTCTATCAAAAGAGATCGATTGTCAACGACAAAAAATTAATTTTTATTTACACAGTTGCATTAAAAACTTATAACAACTTGAAAGCAAAATAAGAGAAGAATTTTGAAAAAAGGTCAATTTTCGACTAAAAAAGATGACTTTTTCAAAATAGTTGAATTTTTATTCTACAAAGATGCATTTTCGACCAAGTGGTCGAATTTTCAAACAAAAAAGATTGAGAGTCAACCAAGAACAGTTGAGTTTTCAAAAGAAAAGCTAAATTTTCCAGAAGACAGTTGCATTTTAAACAAGAAAGCTCAATTTCAACCAACAAAGATGAATTTTGTACTATAAAAGATGAATTTTTTGCCAAAAGACGAATTTTCAAATAGATGAATCACATATTAACGTTTAATAAAAAAAAAACAATTTTTGACAAAAAATTTTAAGTTTCAACCAAAGAGGTGGATCTAAAAAAATTAATTTTCAACAAAGCGTATTTCTCCTTAAAACAAAGCAGTTGAATTATCAACCAAAAAATATTCATTTTAAACAAAGTAAATCAATTTTCAACAAAACTGTTAAATCTTTTACACCAAAAGACGAATTATCTACAAAACAGTTGAATTATTATTCCGAAAATATTATTTTTCAATGACAAAGTTAATTTTCTGGCAAGTAGTTAAATTCGCTTAAAAAACTACAATTTTTTAACAAAATAGTTGAATTTATAATAAAAAAAATATGAATTTTCAACTCAACAGTTTAATTTTCTATCAAATTGTTGAATTTTCAAGCCAAAAACGCAAATTTTTTACAAAAAAGTTCAACTTGTACCCAGAAATATCAATTTTTAACAGAAGAGTTAATTTACAAACAAACAGTTGAACATTTAACTAAAATGATGAAGTTTTAACTAAAAAATGAAACTTTTAAAAATCAGTTAACCCGAAAAATACTTTAACTTGAAATTAGAAACAGGTGAATTCAGGTAGGAAA
Source organism: Andricus quercusramuli (assembly GCA_932178445.1). Taxonomy (NCBI): domain Eukaryota; kingdom Metazoa; phylum Arthropoda; class Insecta; order Hymenoptera; family Cynipidae; genus Andricus; species Andricus quercusramuli. The sequence continues at coordinate 5,474 of CAKNXH010000826.1, read as the reverse complement.
GGCCAATTTATAATGAAATAGTTGAATCCTTAACCTAAACAGATGAATTTTCAACCACGAAGAATAATTTTACACCGAAAAAGACGAATTTTCAACAAAGTACATAAATTCTCAACTAGAAAAGATAAATGTTCAGTTGAAAATATCAATTGTCAACCAAGGATATGAATTTTCAATCAAACAGTTCAATTTTCATCAAATTGTTGAATTTTCAACTAAAAATATATATTTTTCTGAACAAATTAATTTTTAATAAAAAGCGAATTTTTAACCAAAAATTTCAAGAAAAAAAATTTCAATTTTCAGAGTTTTAAAAGAAGATGTGAATCTTAAAAAAAAAGAATTTTCACCAAAGTAGTTGAATTTTCAACAACAAAAAAATGAATTTTAAACAAAATACAAAACTGCAAAACAGTTGAATTTTTATTTCGAAAAAACATAGTGACATTTTTAATTAAAAAAATTAATTTTCAATCAGAGAAAGACGAATTTTAAATAAAATAGTCCAATGTTTAACCAAGGACATGAATTTTCAACAAAATGTTAACTTAAAACCAAATATTTGAACTTTTAACTAAAATAATGAATGTTCAACGAAAAAAAATGAAATTTTGAAAAATCAGTTCACCCAAAAAATATTTTTACTTGAATTAAAAAACAGATGAATTCAACCAGAAATAACAAATTTTTAACGAAATAGTTGAATCCCGAGATCAAAACTATCAATATTCAACCAAAAATATTCATTTCCAACCACAAGTGTCAATTATTATGTAGAAATGGCATAGTTCCATTTTTAATTTAAAAAAATTGCCAACCAAAGACGAATTTAAAAAAAAATAGTTCAATGTTCAACAAAGGACATGAATTTTCAACCAGTTTAATTTTATACCAAATTTTGGCATTTTCAAGCCAAAAAGACGAATTTTCTACAAAACAGTTCAATTGTTAACCCAAAAATATGAACTTTCAATAAAAAAGTTAATTCACAACCAAATAGTTGAACTTTAACTAAAATGATGAATGTTCAGATTAATTTTCCACCAAAAAGTTGCATTTTTCACCAAAAAGAATGAATTTTGAATCACGATGATTAATTTTATACTAACAAAATTTTATACCGATTTCAAATTGTACAATTTCAAATGCTTTTACTTAGAAATGAAAAAAGTGCAATTCGAAGTATTGTCCTGTTTCCAAAATTATAACTCATCAAAAATTGTTTCATTTGGAACGTTTTCAGTTTAAAATCGCCCAAATTTATTGTTTGAAAAATCTCAAACAACCCTAATATTTAAAATTTTGTTTCATCATGTATGTTCAAATTGGTCATATTTTCAATGTTAGGAAATGAAAATTCTGGAACGTGAACGCGCTTATGCATTTACTACTAGTAGATGAAATAATGCACATTACTTTATTGGTTCAAAATTTATAGTGACAATGAGTTACTTTCTCATTCTGAAATGTGATATAGTTAAGACGCAGTCTTTGATCTAGAAATAACATAGTTTTGACTAGCCTCATAATTTACGGTTATGCACTGACCAAAATACGGTTATGGCTGTAGGTAATGTTGATGACTTGTTCGCCCTTCCGCTATTAGCTCAGCGATATTTCTTTCCCTCAAAGGGAAGATACAATCATTTTTCACGTTACGTCGGAGAGTTACTACGGCCTCACATATATTACTTTAGTGTGCTTTTCCAAGGGGAAAAAAACGTAGAACTTCTATAACTCGCCCTATTACCACGTAAAAAGAAGTTGAATTCTGCCTTCGATTTGAAGAACACCATCAACTCAGGAACGAGTGAAACCGAAAAAATCTACGAAAACTGTTTGAAACTGTTTAATAACGTTTAATAATTGTCATCTATTTCAGTTTCATAGAAGAAATATAGAATTTAAAAATAAATTGGGAAATTTATTTTTAAAATATATTTGCTGTATAACGAGAATTTTCAAATTCAGTAAACCTGTTAATCTGAACCAGTTTACAATTAAATTAATCTAAATAACTGCATCGTTATTCGATAAATATTATTGCAGGTTTTTAGTAGCAAGTAAACAGTTCTAATAATTATTTTTAAATTAATAATTGTTATTATTCTCGTAACCGTATTCTTGTGAATTTGTCTGTGAAGTATTCAACCGTCTATTTTCTAATTCGCACAGTTACGATCAACTTTCTCGAGTTAAGTGTACTTTTGCGAAATAATTCTGGGCAATATTTGAGTTAACGGTGTTTTTAAATGATTATGCCTCAATTACTTTTTATTATATTAGAAATTTTCGAATTTGGTTTTCATAATTATGTGTGTCTTTCTTTCACGATTCCATTGATATAAAAACCCATTTTTTGTTTTTCTTTTAGTTCTCAATTAAGTTCCACTAAAGTACTGGAATGGAAACAGACTTAATTTTTTAGGAGTCCCCCGAGTATTTTTTTGTAAAAAAAATGTTTATCTTATTTTAATACTCGCTGTTTTTGTATTTCTTCTTTGGCATTCATATGTAAATAAATCACTGAGAATTATGGAGAATTCCATTTGAATAAAAATAGTATAATGTATACCGGTCGAAGTCCAAAACTCTGAGCAGCGATTATTTGAATCAAATTAACATTTTATCAACAAAACCCGACTTTTTTTTAACTTTTCCAAAAATCAGGGGTCATTTGCGACACCAAAAAAAAGACTTTTTGAGGGTGTCATTTTTGAAAAAAGATATTAGGCCTTCTTAGAACTTAAGTATCAACTTTTCTGAACATTTTTTACAAGTCCAAATAGAGACAAAAGTGCTAAAAACTTTCTTTTTTATTTTTCAAAATGTTTACATCTACTCAAAAGATTTATGTTTCAAAATAGGAACAACGTAGCCAAAAAAGTTAACATTGGTCCTGTTTCATCACGATTTTTTTTGGACACATAAATCCTACAAGCACTTGTAATGATTTAAAAAAATGAAACTTTTTCAGCATTTTTGATCCAACAGCATGTTTCCTATTTCTACATTTTTGAGAAGTGAATTTGGAATTCTACAAATTTCAAGAAAAAAAAATGGAACTTTTGTATCCGTTTTTTTCTTCGAAAAAGTCCTGCCGAGACAGGACGGATCTGAATTGTTTTGTTTATTTGGTCCTATATTGTGGCAGTATTTTTTTGGGACAAATCTGATGAATCCTGGTAAAAATGTTGAAAACCCCCCAAAAAAATGGATTTCTAGTACTTGTTTGGATTTTTAAAAAATGTTTGAAAAAATGAAAAAAAAGATTTTACCATGAAAAACTTATCAATATCAGACTTGAGACCAATCAGATTATCAGGTGATAAAAAATTACTTTTTGTGACAATATTGACGGTGGTTCTGCTCTAAAATTCGAAAAAAAAGAGATACTGAAACCTAGCTTAGGCAGAATGCATGATACCGTTTATTTTTTATCATTTTAGACTCCCTGACCATTATTCAAAATTTAATTAAAAAGGTATATTCTGGTCGACACTTTGGGTTTTGTAATGCTGTAATTCTGTAAGATTGATCTGGTCCGAGTGATTGGCCATACAAATTATCTGATATTAGTAAATAGTGCAGATTTTCCTCTTGAAAATAAGTCGAAGGAACTTGAAACATGTAAAATAATTTCGGAGATACTTAGTAGCAATTCAAACAATTGGGGCGAAGCACTGTTTTCATCGATATTTTAAGACATTTCGAAATGACAAAGTTGAGAAAGTTTAATATTTTGATTAGAGATTAAACAGTGGGAAAATGAAAAATGCGGAGCGTTGTTATTAAAGCGTGAGGCACTCAACCGAATAGGTAAACTCTTCAGAGCATGAACTTTTAGTTTGCAGATTAAAATTTTTTGCTCCTATGATGCCAGGAATTAAATTCTGGTTTTATTTCTCATTTGTATAATTGGATTTATGCCGTGTAAAATGGAATTAAAAAAAGTATTTCATTTTCTTGAAATTTCGCGGTTGAGGATTAATGGTGGCTTTAAAAAATGAATGTGTATGTTAACTCATACTCGTAGTGATCCGCGTGCTTCAACTGAAAACAAATGTTTTAGGAAAAAAGTTCTGAAAACAAGTAATGGTTAAATTCTAGAGTTAATAAGCAGATAAATGATTAGCTACTGAAACGGAAGATCGATGAAACAATTAGTACAAATTCAGGGCAATCTATATTTTGCGTGGTTAATTATTGTTAATAAAATTCATTTTAGAACTGCTTCTCATTATGAATTATCTAATTTTTGTTGTTAGACTTTGAGGAAGTAATAAATATTAGTCGAAGCAAATATTAAAATTGTCAATATTGTACAAATCTATCGTATGAGGATCTATACAAAACTAGATGACGTCCGTTCGAAAGTTTCTATTCTTGCACAGAAAAAGCTAGACATACACAAAAAAAATAGTTGATTAAAAATTCAGTGACTTTGTATTATAGTTTTGGATATGAGAGAAAGTCATTTAAAATTCACCATCTTCCGTATTAAAGAAAATGATGAACCATTATCCTCGACGTGCACAGTTGGGCTAGTGCAAAGTTGCTCCGTGCACAGTTGTATCACTCGCAAATTGAGACGTGCACAGTTGAGAGTCTACCATCTGTGCACGTGCATGGTTGGGAGTATCCCATCTGTGTACGTGGACTTGGAACTTTGAAATATGATCGTATTATTTGAGACGTGCACAGTTGGGAGGGTACCATCTGTGCACGCCGACTTTTAGACGTGCACAGATGGTACCCTAGCAACGGTTAGCGTGCACATATGGCAGACTCCCAACTTTGCACGTCGAAATTCAGACATGCACAGATAGTACCCTAGAAAAAGTTCACGTGCACATATGGCCGGTGTACAGTTGTGCCTGTTGCTTGAATAATAATTTTCAATATGTGAAACAAATAATTGAATTTTAGTTATTCTAGAAAGGTTCAATACTTTTTGCCATTACATATTTAGAACATTTAAGAACGATCCAAAAGTAGAAAATAATAAAGGAAAGTCAAATAAAAAAATACTTTCATAACCTCAATGACAGAAAATGATTTCCTGCTATACAAAAATTTCCATAAAACGCACAGTCTTCAATGTGTCCAAATCTTTTAATATACTTTTTTACTCACTATTAAATGTAGAATAACTTTTCCAAAACAATAATTCAAAATATATAAAAAAATTGAATTTTACTTATTCCAAAAAGGGCTCCATACTTTTTTTCTTCGAAGATTTAAACTATTCAAAATCAATATAAATTACTTAGTGACGAAAGACCATTTTCTGCTATAATAACACCTCCATAAAACGCACAGTTGTCAATTGATCTCATTCTTTTATAATACTTTTTAACTCAGTTTTTAATATAGAGTAACAGTTCCTTAAAAATAATTTAAAATGTGTAGAAAAAAATTGTTCTTAAAGGGTCTAGCCGGATAAGATAGTCAAATCTGCCTTGTGGGGAACC
>CAKNXH010000825.1:42800-62370 GCA_932178445.1 Andricus quercusramuli | reverse complement strand
AGACACTTGCAGGGAGAATGCAGAAGGCGGTCGTCCTTGGGTCGCTCCGTGTCCTCAGGGTGCACGAGACTTTCGCCGGATCATCGTATTGAATTCGCGCAGACTGTAACCACCCATCTCACGGTCGTGAGACGTGGTTACAGCTGAAATTTTACCGCGATTTTGCTGGGAGCGGGTGCAATTTTTCAGATTAGCACCCGCTCCCGGCGAAATCCTGCGGTTGTCCTTATGACAAACTTTTAACTGTATATATAGCTATATCATTCCAGTGTTACGGGCACATACCTGTAGAGGTGCTGTGAAGGCCGCTTATTTTCGTGGCGCCAAGTCGTAGATTTTTAAATCCATATTTTTAATAATCTACTTTTCTTCCAAAAATTAGGGAAAATATAATTAGGACAATAATCAAAGAGTTTATTTGAATTACTGAAAACTGATTCGTTGTTGTATAAGTCCTTAAAATGTACATATTTAGTAACTGTGCCTTCATATCTCATCCAAAATTATTCCTATTGTTCTATAAAAGTCCAAATTGTTCAAAATCCCGATATTATACTCAATACATAAATTGATGAGAAGTAAAAATACCGAATTATAAATGTCAGAATTTTTTAAATTATAAAATTCAATTTCATTGAATTATAAAATTTTAAAATTGTACATTTAACGAATAATAACCAAATTTTTTTTTCGAATTTTCATGAATAACGCCCGGAAATTTGTTCCAATCCACACAAAAATGGATCCATTGAAGAAAATGATATTTCGAAGTGGCGCAAGCCCCATGAAGTTTAGCACGTATTTCTCATAAGAAAAAAGACGATTTTGTAAATTTTATTCAGATTCCTCAAGATTAGCTCCATCGATTTGAAATTCAACATTAGTCTTCATAATTAGCTATAGAATACAGATAAATAATTATTTTTCAAATTTCACACCCATAAGTCTGTTTTTTTGTTGTGAATTTAACTAATTTCTTGAAAATTAATTTTTTTTAACTTAGTTTTTTCAACTGTGATTTTAATTAATCCATTTTTTATCGGAAATTTATATTCCATTTTTTATTGTAAATTTCTCTTTTTAGCTTAAAATGTAAGCATTTAGCTAAAATTTTGTGTTTTTGGTAATAAATTCAACTACTTGGTTGAAAATTTAACTATTTAACTATTTATTAATTTTGTTGAAGATTGGCCTTTTTCGGTACATTATTTAAGTCGAAAATTGATCTCTTTATTCAAAAACTTGACAATTTTGTTCAAAATTTTTGTTTTTATATTGAAAATACACTTTTCAAATAAAAATGCAACAATTTTCTTGAAAATTCGTTTGCTTTTTTGCGGAAAAATCAATTTTTTTAACTCAAAATGTAGCTATTCCATTTTTAATTGAAAATTCATTATCAATAGTTAAAAATTGAACTACTTGGCAGAAAGTTGAAAAGCTTCGCTGAAAATTCAATTTTTGGTTGGATATACATTCTTCAAGTCACAAATTTATCTCTTTGTTTGAAAATTCAACCATTTTATTGAAAAATCGTTGTTTTTGGTTGAAAATGTATTTTTAATTGAAAATTAAAATACTTGAGTTAGAGATTACTCATTGTATTTGAAAATTCAATTATTTAGTTGAAAATGTATCTTCTCAGTTCGACATTCAGCTGCTTTGTTGAAAATTCAAGTACTTTGTTGAAAATTCGTCTTTTCATGTGGAAAATTACCCTTTCTGGTTGAAAATTCAACTACTGAATTTAAATTTTATTTGCTAAAAGGTTCATTTGCTCTATTGAATGTGGTAAAAGTTAATTATATTTAACAAATATAATTTATTATTATTATTCTTTATTACTATCTTCTTCTACATAATGACGCTAGATAGTTGCGGGTTTTTCTGAAATTTTCAGCTTTCCTGTGACTTTTTATCTGAAAACAAATAATAAATATTTATTTTAATTCTAAGAAAAAGTCTCTTAGTTACTACTTCAGTGAAAAATCACATTTAATATGACCAATATAGGAAATTCGAAGAATATTTCAAAAATCTGTTTTTTTCAGAAACATATATCTAAGGAAAATAAAGATATTGTTTGAAGAATGATTCCCTCTATTGTTTATTTATTATTGTTAAATTACTCAAAAGCCAAGGCAAAGTTCAAAATTTTAGAAAAAACACCAATTTTCTAGTAATTATCTAAGAGTAGATAGTTATAAGCAAATATAAATTGTTTAAACAACTATTTTTATTAACTTGCAATAATTATTACCATACTAAGTGAAAAAAGGGCAAAAAATTAAAAATTTGAGAAAAAACTGCAGCTATCTGGCATTAATATAGATGAAAATAGTTAATAATAAAAACAATTCGTTTAAACAATTACTTTTTCTCAGCTTAAATAATTATCAACGCACTTCAACTAAAAAGGGAACAAAAAGTTGAAATTTTCAGGAAAAACCACAATTTCTAGCATTGTTTAAAGATAATATTATTAACAATAATAATAAATTGTTCAGACAATTATATTTGTTCGTAATAATGAACAGTATTGAAAAATCGTCTGTTAGTAGAAAAATTGTATTTTTTATTTAAAGGAAATTCTTTTCATTTAAAAAGTCTACTATTTTATTTTTAGTTTCGTATTCATCTCTTTAGTTTAAAAGTTTTAGTGTTTGGTTGAAAATTTAATTATTCAATTTAAAATTCAACTGATTGGTTGAAATTTGAACTGTTTTATTAAAAATTAATTTTATGGACTGACACTTCACGCTTGTCGTTAAAAATTCCTTTTGTCTTCATTTTTTGAAAATAATATTTTCGAGTTGAGAATTCAACTATTTTGTAGAAAATTCATCTTTTTGACTTGAAAATTCAACTGTTTTGTTAGAAATTAGTCTTTTTGGGTTAGAAATTCTATTATATTGGTAGAAAATTAACTTTTTGGTTGAGAATACATTTTCAGGCTTGAAAATTCAAGAGTTTTTTTGTAGTTGGTCTTTTTGGGTTGAAAATTCTATTTTTTGTAGAAAATTAAATTATTTGTTCGAAAAATCTTTCTGATTGAATTCATCTCTTTTGGTTAAAAATTCTATTATTTGGTTGAAAATTAAAGTGTCTTCTAAAGGAATTGTCTTTTGGCCTGAAAATTCAAATATTTGATCGAAAATACATTTTTGGAGTGAAAAGTCAACTATTTAGTTGAAAATTCATCTTTCTTGAAAATTAACTTTTTTCGAACTTTCTTTTTTTTATGGAAAATTCGTCTTTTTGTATTTAAAGTTCATCGTTTAGTAGAAAAGTAATCTTTTTTGTTTGAAAATTTATCTTCTTTGTTTGGAGGTTGATTCATTTTTAATGGAAAGTCTACTGTTAGTCTACTATTATATTTTAGGTTCAGAATTCATCTCTTTTAGTTAAAAATTCAACTTTTTGGATGTTTATTGATTGAAAATTGAACTATTTTGTGTAAATTCTTATTTTTCGGTTGAGAATTAATTTTCTTAACTGAAACTTGGTTAAAAGACATTTCATTTTATTTATTTAACTAATTTTTAAATTAAATTTCACTATTTATGATAAAAATAACAGTCTTCTTTCTAATTTATTGTAATATACTCTCCACCGTTGAAGCCAAGAAACAATCCAAATACTGTCATTTTTAATTTATAGTAATCAAAATCCGTATTTTAATTAACATATCTGTTAATCTGTTTTAGTATGTTGAAAACCCCTAATATACGTAAATTTGTAATATAAAATAAGACTCATCAAAATAAAACAAATTTTGCTTAATTTTTCTACCGTCTACTTGTCATTTACTTCACTAATTCAAATAATGCTTCATTTACTCAAATTATGGGTAGAGATTTAATTTGGCAAATAAATGAAATATTTCTTTCGACCAACATTTTTTCCATTAAAGGAGATTAATATTGATTTGAAACTATTTTTTTGAATTGTTTAGATTCAGTATATATAATTATTATTTCGGTATTTTTTATTAGTCTCAAAGAAGATGATTTGAAAGATTTAATCTATCAATTAACATTTTTCAATTAGTTTTAAAACCTTTTTTAAAACCCTTTTAAGAAATTCAACTTGGTATACGTATAGTGGAATAAGTATGCCAAATTTTATCATTTTATCTGTACACGTTCACCACATATTGCAGGATCGTAAAAAGCTTGACATACATACACTCACACATGCACACTACCAGACAATTTTTCAGGACGTCAAATTATATATATTCCCCTTGCAATATATTCAGAAAAACCATTTTTTGGAAACTGGATTTTGACACCACTACAAAGCTTCCTCCATGAGGAAGCAATTGCCGAAAATAATATGGGACCGAATTATTTTTAATTAATTATTTTTTTTTACATTTATTGTAGTAAGAATATGAAAAAAGTTCCAAAAACCACTTTTTTTAAATTTATTTACTAGTAGAAATTTACCTAGCATTGCCCGGCATTCTAAAAGATTTCTAGTCACTTTCAGGATTTTTAAGGGATTTTAAGAGATTTTAAAAGGTTTCACCAGATTTTAAGTGACTTGATGGAATTATATTTTAAGTCATTTTAAGAGATTTACAGAAGATTTAAAGGATTTGAACCATTTTATGGGATTTTACTTGATTTTAAAGATTTTAAAGGGATTGCAAAAGAGTTTAAAGATTTTCAAGAGATTTCATTATATTTCGAGAGATTTGAAAGAATTCTAAGGGGTTTTAAGATATTTCAAAATATGTTCAAGAGATTTCTAAATTTTTTTAGATCCCTTTGTTAATCTCTTAAAATTCTTTAAAATATATCAAAATCCCTTGGAGTTCATTAAAATCTCTTGAAATATCTTTAAATCTCTTCCAATTCCCGCAAATTTGTTAAAATCACCTAAAATATCTTAAATCTTGTGAAATTTCTGAAAAAACCTCTTTTTCAACTCTTTTAAAATTCTTTTCAAATCCCTAAAATCAATTAGCATCCCTTAAAAATTCTTTTAAATCCTTTAAAGTCTTTTTATCCCTTGAAACTTCTTAAAAATACTATAAATCTCTTGAAATCCTTTAATAATTTTCGAAATCTAACTAAATCTCTTGAAATCTCTTGAAATTCCTTAAAATTACTTCAAGATTTTTTTTGCAATCGTTTAAAGTCTCTTTAAAATTCCTTTAAATTCTATGAAATCTCTTAAAATTCCAGGTGACGCTGGGTAAATTTCAGCTAATGAATAAATAAAAAATGTTGGTTTTAGAAACTTTAAAAACTTTTTTTTGTTTTTTCTCTTATTCCAATAAGTTGAAAAAAAATCGTCTGGTTAGACGTCTGAAACTTGAACCCAATGTTCATAGCTAGCCTGGCGAGTCTTTTTGCTCGCTAGGCTCTCACCACCGACGGTGACTCATTCACATTTCACACGATTTGACGCGGTTGCCATGAAAACAATGAAAAGTTGAAGAGGGCAGCACCTCAATATAGGCTAGAAAGTAATGAAATATATATATTTTCGGCGTCCCCACTCCTGACCCTTGCCGCATCTAGGTACTAATAATATATAAGGAAGGCTTTTCTGCAGATTAGTGTGAACCCGGCGGAACGAGATTTTCTCAGATTTCTATGGTACGACGCTGAGGGTAAGTTGATTATTTATCGACACTGTAGAGTAGTTTTCGGGGTATGTAGTAGTCCGTTTATTCTAGGTGCAACGATTAATCTACACTTAGATGATTATTTAAAATCGATTGAGTGTGACGATAGTGTAGAAAAGTCTAATTATGTGAATATTTTGAAGCTTAAACACAGTTTTTATGTGGATAATTGCGTGATGGAGTCGGGTCTTTTTGATTTACGCGGTTGGGAGCACACCAGTGACAATTCTCAGAGTATAAGTGGGGTTCTCGGATTATTATGGGATAAACAGCAGGACACGCTATCGCTTAACGTGTCAGGTTTAGAAAAGTTAGAATTCGAGAAAGTTACAAAGAGAAATATTTTGTCAGTTGCTCAACGTATTTTTAATCCGCTCGGTTTTGTTTGCCTGGTATCTCTCGGGCTGAACATTTTATTGCAAGAAGCTTGGACAGCTAAATTAACATGGGATGAAGAGTTCAGCGAGAATATTAAAAAGAGGTTCGCGAATTGGATCAAAGAATTAAAAAACCTCGATCAGGTCAAGGTGCCGCGATGTATGATAGGAGTAATTGACACAGACGCGGATGTGAGTATACATATATTTGTTGACGCGAGTAAATTAGCTTATGCTGCAGTGATTTTTATAAGAGTACAAAGAGGTTTGGACGTACAAGTGTATTTTGCCCAAGCAAAGACTAGAGTTGCACCTGCGGTTAAGAGTAATACGAATAAATCGACGAGTATTCCTCGACTAGAATTATTAGCAGCAACGATCGGTGCGAGATTAACAAGTCAAGTTCTAAATGCGTTAGATTTCAAAGGTGCGAACACTTATTATTGGACCGATTCGTCGACAGTAATCGCGTGGATTAATAGACAAGATAATTGGAGTATTTTTATTTCGAATAGAGTCAAAGAGATTAGGGATATTTCTGAATCGAAACAGTGGCGGCATATTCCTGGACATTTAAATCCAGCTGATTTACCGTCGAGAGGTTGCACGGTCAATCAGCTGTTAGCTTCTCGGTGGTGGGACGGTCCGGATTGGCTTAGAGAAAGTAAGAACAAATGGCCTACGGCTAATGAGGATTGCGTTGATGAGGTAGAGGTCAATTCAGAATTAAAGAAGTCAACCCAAGTACAAAACGCCGCATTGATTAGCGTTAAAAATGATGAAATAAGGGAAAAGGATAATTTATTTTATCAGCTCTCTAGTTATACTAAAGTGATTCGAGTTATTGGTTGGATTAAGAGGTTTATTCATAAATGCAAAGAGAAAAGAGATGCTAGAAAAGCAATTTCTATGACCGCAGAGATTAATTTAATTAAAATCAACTTTTTGGCAGCTGATGAGGTTCACAAGGCAGAAATTAGTGAAATCAAAATGATTCAAAGCAGGCGTTTTCATAGTCTAGAAGGTGAATGCATTAACGATTTTTTACCGTTCATTAATAGTGAACGACTCATCAGAACCAAATCTAAGCTTTTTTATCGTGAGGATAGTTTCAATTTTCGATGCCCACTTATTTTGCCGAGCAAAGAGTATTTTGTCGAATTATTAATCAGAGAAAAGCACGTGGAGCTGAAGCATGCGGGAGCTGCGATGACACTGAGCGTTTTAAGAGAAAAATCCTGGATCATGAGAGGGCGAAAAATCGTTAGAGAGGTGATTAAAAAATGCGTAGATTGTCGTCGACATGATTCTAAACAAGCTAATACTCCTACAGCGCCGTTGCCCCTCGATAGGGTAAGAGATGCCGCGATATTCGAAGTAGATATGAATGTAGATATGTATTTTTACATGTGCGGTATATAGAGCAGTTCACTTAGAACTAGTTAGTTCTTTGAATGTATCTTCGTTTTTAATGGCATTACGACGACATGTAGCTAGGCGAGGTAGACCGAGCGTAATTTTCAGTGACAATGGAACGAATTTTGTAGGGTTGAGTAATCAGTTAAAAGCACTAGATTATCAGAAAATCGCAAAGACATTTGCGATACAGCAGATAGAGTGGAGATTTAACCCTCCATTAGCACCTTGGTGGGGAGGCTTCTGGGAGCGTCTTGTTGGTGTGCTGAAAAGATTGCTTCGGCGTACACTTAAAAAATCGTGTTTGAATTACGAGGGAATGTTGACGACGTTAACCGATTGTGAAGCGGTCATAAATTCGCGACCGATTACTTATTTACCCGATAGTCATGATGAGATTGTACCATTAACTTCACCTATGTTCTTGCAAGAACTGAAAGAGATCGGCGTAGTAGATTTAGATAAATTAGAATGAGTAGAAATGAACAAGCGGTTCACGTACAGACAAAAAATTGAACAAGATTTACGACAACGTTTTAGAAATGAGTATTTAGGCGCGTTAACCCATCAAAAACGTAAAGGCCAAGTTTGTAAAGAGTTCAAAGTTGGCGATGCAGTTTTAGTAGGTAACGATAATACAAAGTGTATAGACTGGACCGATTCGACGGCTGTATCCGCTCGAGTTGAACGCAGATTGTAAAAGCGAGAATGCAGTACCGCCTGTAACAAAGAAATTGAAAGCAGCTAAAACATTGACAGAAAATGATAAACTGTTAAATGAACAAAAAGATAATGATAATGAGAGACAAGCAAAAGAAGTAAAAACTAGAAGTGGACGAATTTCAAAAATACCTGATCGTCTGACGTATAACTGAAATTTTTCAACCTTCTAATCTCTTTCATGGTTTTAGCTACTTACTTTTATTTCTTTGACTTTGTTGATGCGATGTGTTTTGATTGAGATTTTGCAAGAAATGTGTTTATGTGCAGGTAATGTTTTTCCATTATATGTAATTAAATATCAAGGTTTCTATGTATATGACTGATGCTTACATACACCCTTTGGCGGGGGAGGATGTTGAATTTGTTGCGTTGAGATGGGCCAGTGTCGAATGAGCATCAAAGCGAGTAACAACTTTTCATTAAGGGAAAAAGCGCGGATTTTCTCATTTGTGTATCTTTCAAGTTTATTGTTCTTCTCTTATAATTTAATAAAGTGTAAAGTGTTAATTGTGACGTTTTTTTCCTGATCTAAGAACAACCCTATATTTCCCAAGTATTAAATAAAACAATACCACTAGTTGACCAACCTCAATTCCAAACTATCACCCATTATTTAAACATTATTGCAAAGACCATTCGATTTGCCATGATTTTGACCTCTTCATGGTCACAAACACCAAACTTCTATAGTACATTTTTGACGGAAAATTTTCCGCTCTATTCAAATCTGCAGTCAAAAATAGGGGTTTCAATTTAAATAAATCATTTTGAACTTGAAATGACCTTGACAGTTGACCTCAAGGTCAAAATCAATGGTACAGTTGAATGGCCCCCTACATCCTAGTCAACTTTTGTATGAATTGTTTTTTATGTAGATGGGGTAGTTTAGAAGATATTTTGATTTATAGATTAAAATGGGTCACCCTGTATAAAGAAAAAATCATCAGAATGTTCCAATGAAAATAACACTTCATTTTTTTTTTAAATTAATTATTTAATTATCAACTGATTAATTTTTTTTCACAACATTAAATTATATAAAGATTGAAAATTAATTTTTTTTTAAATTAAGTAACATAAATTTATTATTCACTTTAAGGTCATGCAATTGAATATTTGCTATAATTTGTATATTAAAAGTTTATTTACATTTCAAAAATGTCTATTCCAATTATATAATTTTTGTAAATGTTTATGATGTTGTGAAATGAGTATCTGAATTCAGATTTCAAAATTATATGTACATACATTTTATCCCCCCAACTGACCCCCCACCCCATCTAAGACTACCATATAAAAATGTAGGGCGGTCTCAGTAGTGTAAATGCGAATTTTGTTGAAAATTCATGCCCGCGTTTTCATTTGCCTTTCCGGAAGCCTAAAGCATATGTGTGCAAAATTTCGTGCCGATTGGTCAAAAACTTCTTCGGGGAAGGAAATGGAAAAAATGGGAGATTCTCCAAATTGAAGTTTAAAATATCCTATTTGAAATACTCTAATTTTTTGAAGCCACTTCCCTGAAGCATGCAGAAAGTAGAAGTTGAGAATCCAAAATTGCCCAAAAAAGAAAAATAGATCGATCATTCTGATATGCTACATGTATATCGACCTACAAGTCAAGTGCGCGAGGGGTACACAACTCCTGCAATCACCCTGTTGTCACCTTGCAATCACTTCAATCACACTGCACTTTCACAGTGCAATCATGCAATCGGTGTACACCGAATTTTGAAGTTATGTACCCCTCATGAATGCGTCAACCGTTGCACAAATGAAAAACTATAGTCTCTCCTAAAAAGTGGGTTTTCTCAAAAAAGAATTGAAAACATAAATTGCTATACTTTCCAGCATCAATAATGGAAATCTACATATCGTGTCTCAGTTGTCAGAGGGACGATTTCTTAATCGGAGTACAGTTTATAGTGTTCTATTGGAAGCTCGACTGAGTTTGCAGGGGAATGGTACAACTGTGTACGGTACAGGTCTGCACCGTGCAACTGTGCATGAGCCCATCTGTGCACGTCGGTGAGCACTGGTACAAGTGTGCACGTTATTGGCCACTGGCACAACTGTGCACGTGCAAAATTATACGATCAGGTTTCCAACTCACAGGTCCACGTGCACAGATTAGCTACTCTAAACTGTGCAAGTCTACATTGATGCTTTCAGATTTTAAACTCACCATTTCACGTCCACAGATGGAACACTCCTAACTATATACGTGCACAGATGGGAGACTTCCAACTGGGCACGTCTCAATTAATACGATCATATTTTCGGTTACAAGTCCATTTGAAGTCTCCCATCTGTGCACATAAACCGTTGCTAGGGTACCATCTGTGCACATCTAAATGTCGACGTGCACCGTTGGGAGTCTCCCATTTGTGCACGTGAACCGGCGCTAGGGTACCACCTGTGCACAGTTTCACCCGTGGCCACCGACGTGCACAGATGGGCTCGTGCCCAGTTGCTCCGTGCACAGTTTTTCGTCACCCAGTTTGCAGCAGTCCAGTAAACATTGCTGGATGCCCAGCACTCAATAACGTTCGAGCAGCACCGAACAGAAGCTTGCTTTCATGATATCATAAGGACGTTTAGTGACTCTTACTTTGGCATCCAGAATACCAGATTGCAGAGAGAAGCTGATTACTGTGTTGGTAACCCGAGTTCAATTCTCGGCAACTACGTTTTTTCCTCTAACTCGACTTTTTCTGTTTCAGCAAATAAGTGTTCATAATTTAATGCTTAAAACTTATTAAATATATATGTATGTATAATATATAAATGTACGTTTATAAAATGAAAAGTGACCATATAAACCCGTCAGCCGCCACTCTGTGTCCTTGTAAACTCTTTTTGAACGATCATTCTTTACTCTGTTGCGAGTATAGGAACGAACCCTATTCTGGACTGGACTCCGTATAGTGCGCTGGAGGAGTCAAACCGTCGGCAAGCTGTAATCTCTTTACTTGCCTAAGGAAGGTAATGCCGCGATTGCATTCAATCAATAACCTAATTTCAATCTCGAATTGTTCTTACAACGCTAGTTCAGTAATGAAAATGAATTTTAAATTTATAATTATATTAATCATTATTGATATTTTCTTCCAGATTGATGATGTTGGAATTTAAATCTTCACTTATTTCTTGCCCTTTACTGTTAATAATAGTAATCGTAAATGAAATAATTCTAAGTTACGTGTATTTACTAAATACATTCTTTTAGAATCTAATTTTAGCAAAAATTCAAGTGCTCAAAAACTTTTAACAAATAAATAGTTATTAGAAAATTGGGTAAATGATAAAAATTAATACAAAATGAGAAAGAAAACTTTATGGTACCACTACAAAACTTCAAGAATAACATACTTCATCGAATGAACGCCTTTTTCTGACAAACTCCGAACCGACACCTTCTGCAAGCAAATGCGGAACAAACACCTAATTCTGGCCAAGATATGAACCTCTAGTCGTCTGGTACGTGCGTGTCACCGGTCGGGCCTTTGCATTTTTTAGTGAAAACGAACTTTAATATGTACTAGTGTTTGTGTCAGAAATCTTTGGAGTCTGGCTGCAATAAGCAGGGGATATAATATCTTTAGCTTGAAAGTGAGGATGCCTCTGGCCAATTGGGTTTGACTTTGAGCGTGGCCACACTTTGACGTAGTGACGGGTCTTCCCACAGCTAGGCGCGATATATTATATAGTATTATATTGCAGCCCAACCCTCATTTATTGTTGTGACAGTGAAGGTCAGCTTTTAAAAGATAATTTTGCAAAGTTTAGCACAAAAGTGATGAATGATAAGTATGACACCTAACCATCTGATGAAGGACAACACGTACGACCAGATGACTACTGATGGCGCTGATGAGTGAACAGTCACTCTCGCTGATAAAACCAGTGACCCAATTCCACTAAGTCATTTTATAGATTACTAACTAGTTTTACTAAGTATATTAAAAGGAAAAAATATTGTTGAGGTTTCGATTTATTGTTATAAATTTTACAATCAATTAAAAAATATTCCCAATCTTATAAAAGCAGCAGCAAAAAATTAAGGATTTTGTTTTTAGAATACAACAACTTTTACATTTTTTGTATAAATTCAAATCGGTACTCACTAACTATTTTGCATTCAAATGTTTAATATTGCACCTAAATGCACAATTTTATATTGGAAACCTATTTACATTACATGATTTTTAATACAAGACTTCAAAATTCAAATATTGTAAACTCAAGACTTAAAAATTAGATGGAGTCTACACTGCTGGAGCCGGCAAGAAAGCTGTTTGACAGCTGTTTTTCACGAAAAGCGAAATACGAAATAAAAGAGAATTACGTATAGTCATGCAAATACCTGAAAATATAATTTTCAGGGTCAAAACTGATAAAAATAATGCTTTCAAAAAGAAAAGTAATAAATAATAATCATTTTATGTTTTAACATCGAAAATTATATTTGTAGGTATTTTCACGTCCATGTTCATAATCAGCGTATCGAAATACATCATGTATACGAGATTTTAATAAAAGTTGTTGAGAACGTGGTTTTTTGGACGTTTTGACTTTGAAAATTGTTTTTTTTTCTTCCATTTTCATGGCTATATTCGTAATCAGTGAATGAAAAATACATCGCTACACGCTTTTCGGAACTTCACACCCGAGGGGGAAAAAGCAGCCGTTAACAAGCAACTTTATCGGCCCCGGAAAACAATTTTCTTTCTTTGCCGGTGCCGGCAGACTAGCCACTACGTAAAAATCAAAGCCTGGTCGCGTCTATTGGTTCACCAAAATTCGCTAAGCGTAGAACAAATATTATCGATGAGCCCAGGGCAATGCATTTATTACGGGGATTAAATTGACTTTCCCTTTAATAAGTCACTAGGTTTTCACAACGGATCTTTAAAATTACGCAAAATTATTAAATTTAT
This sequence comes from Andricus quercusramuli, assembly GCA_932178445.1. NCBI lineage: Eukaryota > Metazoa > Arthropoda > Insecta > Hymenoptera > Cynipidae > Andricus > Andricus quercusramuli. Next base: position 49,276 of record CAKNXH010000825.1, on the reverse strand, counting down.
TATGAAAAACTAGGCGAACAATGTACGAAACATTTTTTTGTATGCAAAAAAGGAACGAAGATATTTAGAGTTTAACCTTCGACCTCGATGGGGAAGTGCAAGATTTCATGCGATTGAATTATGTAAATTTCTTTACGCGGAATTTCTTTTTCTCCAGAAGGAAAAAGAATTTCCACGTGCACATTACATTTTTCAAACTTTGCGACTGTTGGAGCACCCTAATATTTATATTTAAGAAGAAAAAATAAAAGCTGAAAATCGAAAAAATTACTGTCGAACAAAAAATATATTGCCATAATAACGACTATAATAGTTTATAACAATATTTTTTAACACAGAGTGAATTAATATTGTATATTCTTATTTTAATATGTTAGTTTTCATACGACATTCCTGAATACAATTTCTATAATTAAAAAATACGCGGTATATAGCAACCATATTGTTTACAGTACATTATGCAAAAAAAAACAACAACAACAAGAAATTAAATACAGTAGATCTATATTCTGGAATTTGAAATTTTATATTCAATTATATTATGTATTTTGCTACTTTATCAAATAATAGCACGTATTTTAAAGATTTTAAACATTCTAAATTATATACCTTGTTATTATTGTATAAGTTTTTCAAAATTACGAATGAATAATATGTTATAAAATAATATTTCAATTTTGAATAATCCTCAACGCTGAATTTAAAAAAAATTAATAAAGATGAAATAATTCAATAATATATAGTTTGTATATTGCATATAGATATACTAATATATATACGAATACATAAAAAATACACCTATTTAATATTAAATATTGTACAGTGGAAATACAAAATTCCAGAGCACCCGTATTGTTTCCGTAACCTCAATAATTAACGTAGAAAATAATTTGTATGTACTTTATGTGTATGCAGTTCAACATAAATTGTTAATTTATACTTTCTTCTACCTTTTTCCTTTTTTTAAATATTTCGTTTCTATAATTATTTTCTTATCATTATTCCTATAATCACGAAAATATTATAAGAAATTCATTATAGGCCTATAATGATTTCCCTATAATACATTTTGGTAAGAGAAGCTTATTCAAAAAAAACTTTTTAACATTTTTAAACCTTAAAACTCTCATGATATAATATTTTTCCCGTGCAAAGTATTTCAAAATAATTGTTTGGTCTTGTAAATCCAGATATATAACTGCAAAACAGAAATATGGTTAACCATATGTATCATTATTCATCATTAATCGACTGTTAACATAATTAAAAACAGTTGTACACGCTCAGAATACACTGGGAATCCCATTTAAGTATCTCCCATTTAAGTCGTTTCGAGAGTTGTTGTCACAGCGGTTTCAGGTGAGAGAAGAGCCCGCGGGGTCGAGAGAGGGTTGCTTAGTGCTCACCCATGCGTGAAACGCAAGCAACGTAGCGACGATGGACAGTGTGGCAGTCAGGGCCGCATGAACCATTTCTGTCACATTTGGACGCATGCTAAGAGCTGACGCAACTAACGCGCTAAGAGAACTGGCCTCATGCTGCTTGTCACGCATGACTGAGCACCGTCCCTCTCTATCCGTCCCGATGTCCCCGCATCACAAAAATTCTGACGACTTAAATTCTAGGAATTACATGAACCCAAACTTATTAAATCCAAGTTTATTAAGATACTTATCTTACGTAGCGAGATGAAGTGAATAAATATTTAGTAAAACTTCTTTCATGAAAAGTTTTTTTTGTACATTCTCATCAGAGAAGATATTGGATTTTTGTCAAATTTGACCCCCTCTTCTCCCGTTTTTTGTCAAATGTCCACGTCTTGAGACCTTTTGAACAGGAAAAACAGATTTTTGCGAATGTGTCTGTCTGTACATGAGTCTGTTGTCGCTTACGACAAAGACATATTATTCGCTTACGAGTTCTACTTTAAGCTTTAAGCTGTACCTCGTCCTTTAGGTTCTTATGTTAACTCTGTCTGCCATGTACATATCCTTCTTGTTACGAACTCAATAAAGATTTATTATTATTATCATTCATTATTATTATTATTGATATTTATTATTATTATTATTATTGATACTTTTATATTTTATTATTATTTTTTTTTTATTTAGAGAAGTTGTAGGCTCCAGAAGCTTCGATCATGATTCCTTAAAGAAACCAATCCCAAAGCTACTGGAACGTGTACGTCATCCGCTTCTGCTCCTTCTGTCCTAGAAGGTAAGCAAGAGCGGGAAATAAACGCGTGATAACATCGGGCAACACTGTTCCTTGGAGTCAGGTCTCTAGCCGCGGATGACCTTACGCGGCAGACAAGACAGTTGGAGATGAAGGTTTCACCTCTGGATACTTTTTTAGAGCTACCAATCTTTGTAGAATTTAAGAGGAACAGTGTTGACGGACCAGATGGAGTGATACCAGAAGAACAGCCTTTTGCATCCGGTTCGCGATGAAATAAGCCTGACGCTGGCAAGCCGGAATCTCGTTGAGTTGGCTGATAAATGAAGCTTTCATGCCTCCAAGACAGCCGATTATGAGAATTAAAAGATGGACTTTGTAGCCTTGGTACAGCCTACTCAGCTCGAAAAGAAGTGCTTGATATTTCGCCCGTTTTTCTCCCTCCTTGTCCGTGATATTACCATCGGCTGGTGCCGAGAATTCAATCACGTAAATGATCTCGTTCTTCAGATCTTGGAGGACAATGTCAGGATTCGTAGCACTGATACGTTGAGTGGTGGAGAATGAGAAATTCCAGTATATCTTACACTGATCATTCTCCACAACTGACTCGAGTTCCCCCTGGGCGTATGGCAAGACGGGCAATAGATTAACACCATAGAAATGCCTGAGATGGTAATATAACACTTTTAGAGCTGCATTGTGTCTCTCTATGTACGCGTAGCGTGCATATTCAGAGCATCCACTGAGAACATGTCCAAGTGTTTCTGGCTCTTGCTTGCACGCTCGGCAGTTGGTATCGCGTACAGGTACATTCATTATGCGTTCGCGGTAAACTAAGGTGTCTATGAACCCGTCTTGACAGGCAAAAAGAAATCCCTCTGTCTCCAAACTCAATCCAGCAGACTTGAGAAACATGTTGGACAGACCCATCGAGAGCTCTTCTCTACGTAGGATGCCGTAGAACTTACCATGGAGGGGTTTCTCAGCATGTTCTCTTAGTAGGAGCGTATGTTCTGCTTCCTGTATACGACTTTTGAGCACCAGAGGTGTTAGTGATGCTAGGCCATGTGTAATGTCGCTGGAATTAAATGGGAGGTCAAGCTCCTCTGCGGCCCTATCTGCTGCATGGTATAGAAACACCGCAGCATTGGCGACTTCATGTTGATGTACGAGTCGCATAAGGGAATCCGTGCTTTTTAGAACTGAGCAGGCTGTAGCCAGAACCGTTCTTCGATGAAGACACTCTAAGCTTAGCAATCCTCTACCCCCTTTATCGCGAGGGAGATATATTCGAGGTACGGAAGATCTAGGATGAAGACTTCGTTGTATTGTCATCATCTTGTGTGTGCTTTGATCAAGTTGTTTTAACTCATCGACATTCCATTTTACTGCGCCAAACGTGTAGAGCAGTATAGGAACGGCCTATACTTTTCCAATACCTTTTTCCAAGGGCCGTTTTCAAGTTATGCACATTTTGGGTTTCCGCTTGCGGTATTCCAAGATATGTATATGTTTCTCCAATACCAAGATATTGAATGGTATTTCCGCCTATGAGTTGAACATCCTGATCGTCACTGGATGATGTAGTTTCTAGTCTTCCTTGGTGTAGGTGAACGCAGGCACACTTGTCCAGTCCGAAGCTCATGTCAATCGCTTTAAAATACCTATTTACCGCATCTACAAGGATGTTAAGGTCCTTTTTTGAAGAAGCAAAGAGTTTAAGGTCGTCCATGTATAAAAGGTGGTTGACCTTATATTCTCTTCTGTTCGGCGGGCCACATAGGTATCCAGAGCTTTTGCCTCTGAGCACAATAGATAGAGGCAAGAGGGAGATGCAGAAAAGTATCGGACGTAGAGAGTCTCCTTGAAAGACCCCCCTCTTATATGTGACAAAGCTTGTAGTCATGTAACCTCTTCATGAATCCTCTCCGCGCCGGTGAGCTTCTTTGCCAACAGGTAAGAAGGTCCCTCCTGAGTTGGTCCGACCATTGAAATCGATGTTCTCGCGTTTGTCCGGGGTAATTGCCTGGTCGTCGCCTCGGTTCGTTCCTATTGCCACTCCCAACTGAACCATGGCCTCCATCCGAGAGAGGGCTATTGTGGGTGGCACTGCGCGATACTTGTGTCGTAACCGCATAATTCGTTGCATTGGGGAGTTAGCCCAAAGCAACGCGGCTGACTGCAAGAGCCGGAGCTCTCGGGCGATGGGGGTATTATTTATAAAAAATGAGGAAACTCATTTTTCTCTCAGGCTTAAGATGGTTACAGCCCAATATGTCGAAGGCATTTTTGGTTAGAGCTGGATTTTTTGTTTGTTTGAATATTATGCACGGGGTTGCCCCGGTATATATTATCAGTCACGGACGCATTATTATAATGCAATCAAGTGATCTGATAAGAGCGTGTGCCTTGACATATTGGGCAAAGCCTGGTTTTTACCCCATCATTCACGGACTGGGTTGCAGTCAAGTGCATGATGGGGGGACCTACAGCTTAAGGTGAGTTCCGAACCACCAGAACCTCGGTAAAGGTATATAGAAAAATTTCAAGAGGTACCGGCTCAGGGATCGAACCCCGGACCTCTGAGGTGAAGTCCGAGCGTCTAACCAACTGAGCCACCGAGGCTCCTTTTTTATTATTATCAATATTATTATTATTATTATTATTATTACTTTACGGGTGGAACTCACCATCGGCCGACAGGTGGCGCCGCATCCGTCCTATTCGACAAAAGCATTGAACCTTTATATGGGGAAATTAATAATTAACATATTTAAAAGAATAATTTTTTAGGTATTAACGAATTTAACATTTTTGAAATATCAGTTGCACATCAAAGAATTATTAGTATCAATTTCGTGAACTGAAATAATTGGGAACCTTTTTGTTTTTAATGAATTATTAATTTTCTCATGACATTCAATTCTTTTATGGAACAGAACGGATGTGGCGCCGCTTGCTGACTATAACGGATTAGTTCCACTCGTCAAATGGTACTCGTAAGCAACAACAGCTTCTACAGCAGAAGTTGGAGAGTAATAGCTATTTACTTGACAAGTGTGGAAAGTAGGCAATTCCCGATGATCGTGAAGTTGGCGTCACGAGCCGAAGGCGAGTGATGACATCACACGAATCGGGGATTGCCTGCTTCTCAAATGTCAAGTACAATACTTTTCACAGCGTGTCTAAGGACAAAGTTCGATTTTCGGAGTAAGATTCTCAATAAATAAGTGAATATGTTCATTCATTTATTCTGATCACCGCTAATCATATTAATCGTTGTTACAATTATTCATATTGAATACAGTTAACATCACATCACGTTCCGTCACGTCACGTCACGTCACGCCATATCATATCATTTTAGTTTTCATTGTGCTTTACTTCGTGTAACAGAGTGAGGCTAGAAAACAACGATCTATGTAAGTCGTATTTTCTATACGTTTCATTACATTGTTCCTTTGGCTAGTTTACAACCTCTAGAGGTGTAAAGTAGCATACTTTACAAACTCTAGAGGTGCACGGAGAAAATTAGTTGTTGAAATTTTGAATGACTGAGTCAACCAATCTAGGATAGGGCTAAACGTATGTCATAAATTGGAAGAATCGTCTTACGAACCTTGATTGATACATGTTTAAAAAGCAGAAAGAGTTGTCGAAAGTACAAAATAATTTCAATAAAAATGTGAAGACCAGAGGAATAGAGTTCTTGAAACACTGATACACTAATGCTTCGAAGCCAGTGAATGAAACTTTCGATGACTCCTAACGAGTTTTTAGAAAACAGTATAGCCAAGTTAAAAATATATATATTTCGCGGTTATATTTACTATATTGTTATGCACATAGACTCACGATTAAGTTATATTTATTTTTAAGGTAAATGTCCCAGTAATCGTGACGGTCCCAGTCATCGTGAAACTTGGTTATAGTTTGAATATATTGTTACAAAAATGTGTTAAAAGTAACATTTCATTATAAAACTCACTTATTTTCACCATTTTATAATGGCAAGTAGAAATTACATTCATTCAGATGAAATAAAAAGCAAGAAAATTGGCATCACGATTACTGGGACTAAAGTCACGATTACTGGGACGTTTACCTTACAGATGCACACGAACCTATAAAAAATCGAAATAAATTTTGCGGCGGGATTCGAACTACCTAACACCTATCGAACACAACTTATCCCTAACAACTAGACCCCACGGATAACTTAACGCATTGAATAATTTGCAAAAATCCCAGTGAAGAGCCAAATTTAAATCCGTGCTCATTTGTTCATTGCCGGT
>CAKNXH010000825.1:26671-42400 GCA_932178445.1 Andricus quercusramuli | reverse complement strand
CCGTGGCTCGTTGGCGCGGGGCACCCGCGCTCTTATGACCTTCTACAACTCAACCAATACTTTCCATCCCATTTTCGTTCTGGGGTGTTTTTCAAGAGAAAAAATCAAGCTTTTTTTCTAGCCTAACTAAAAAAATATTAAAAATGCCGCATTGAGAGAAAATCACAAAAATGTTTTTTAAAATAAAAAATCAAGGTGAAATAATTTTTTTATTGTTCAATGGTTATTTTTGTTGTAAACCTTGTTAAAATACCTTTCTAAAACCCGCATAAAAAAGTTAAATTGGATAACTGTAACAGGAGTTACGTACAATTGAAGGTTAGCAGTCGGGGTGAATCGTCGAAAATTCGGGCCCCTGTATCTTGACAACCCGTTATACTAGGTGCGCCCCCTTTACAGAATATAAAGAGGTCCACTAGCACTACAATCTGGTGGAGTTTGAATAAGATAGGCGACAACAAAATTTTAGGCGGGGACACTTGGGAAATTTTACCCCATATATAGACATGTAGAAGACAGTCAACGAATTCTTCGACAACTTATAAATCAGTTATTCGTTTCTGTGCTAGAGTTATTGTATTCCAAATCTTGTGGAATCTGAAGGACTTTCTATGAAAAATTGAATGCTTGTCTAGAACTTTGTCAAAATCTGCTGAATACAAATTCGAAAACTGATGTTCCTAGATTGTCTTCCAATAATTCGATGACTTTTTTCACTTTTTCGATGAAGTATGCGGTTCTTTAATCAAAATTATATACGAGATTCTAAAAAAAAGTGGCCTATCCTAGAATGGTTGACTAGTCAAGTAAAGCTTCGACAACTTATTTTTTCCGTGTGTGAAGTAGCATACTTTACAAACTCTAAAGGTGTAAAGTAAGAAGCTCAGAAATCGGCAACTTTCCAGAGTCTACGGAGGCACGGAAAATCGAACTTTCCGCAGACGTGCTCTGAAAAATCAATAATAATTTTCTTACGCAGGGCATATTGTAAGAAATTTATCGAACTATCCGAATGCCTAGTCTACGAAAACTTGAAAGAAAAGGATATATAGCTATTCCTTCCCAATAAGCCGCTCTGTACGCAGCTGTGTACAGTCTCATAAAGAATTTCCTTTCCTTTTCCTCGATCTCATTTCTCTACGCTTCCTTTTCTCTCTTTTTTCCCTTAGAATATGCCCTGTACGACTTCTCCATAATGAAATTTTCTGTTCATAAAGAGTACTTCAAAGATATTAAACGAATCTTAACCATTACCCATCTTTCGAACTTGAAAATTGTATCTTAAAAGATTAATTATGTAGAATATTGCTTTCCTTGGGGATTTAAGAGGTTTCGCAGGCTACGCCAGAAGCTCTTATAATGACGGTTATAAGGGTTTCTTTTTTAGTCCGATTTTCCTCGAGGATGGCTCAAATCAAAGCTCTTAGCATGTAGAATTGCGATTAAGAATAAAATTTGATATTTTATATTCCTGAAAGCATATAATTCATGGCAGTGAACGACGGCTCGAGTTTAACCTAAACAAGGGGGACGATAGAAACCGAATCGTCAAGAGTAGAGCGAGCCGGGGCGAAGGAGTTAGTCGTCATCTTGACTTGCCAAGGGTCACCACCATTTTTTACCATTGTCGGGCTTAGTCGCGTGTAAATCACGGAAATATATTTTCTACTTTTACATTACTACTTTATTTACTACTTCTGATTTACCTTTCCATGTACGATTGTTAAACTTTTGCTAACATTCCTGTTTTTACATTCTCATCATAATGAGAAGGTATTGATTTTATCTGAAAAATGACTTTCGTGGATTTCATTAAATGTCGACGTTTTGAGACCCCCTGAGTCAGAAAAAATGGTTTTTACGTCGGTGTCTGTCTGTCTGTCGTTGTCGTCGTTGTCGTCGTCGTCTGTATATCGGATAACTTTCGAAAGACTAATCGGATTGGATTGTGCTTTGGCACACAGTTTGTGGGACCAAAAAGAGAGATCGAGTTCGTTAACCAGCTATTTTCGATCAAAACTCAAAAAGTTAATACATTTTCAAAAATTTTTAGACCATTTTTTTATAAATTTAGAAATTTCACGGACGGCTATCCATAGTACTCAGAAATTCAAACAAATTATCCTTCACGACTTTTTTCGATAAAATAAAAATTTTCAGAGTTATGGCATTTTCAAAATCCCCCCAAAAAAACGAAAATTTACATTTTGAGCGAAACAAAGCACAATATGAAAAAAAGTCCAGAGACGAAAAACGTTACATTTTGGAAGCCCTACAAGAATATCATGACAACTTTTCGAATTTCCTTGAAAAAATCGAAAATTCAAATTTTGATCGCACAAAAAATAATGAATTATTACATTCTCATCATAATGAGAAGGTATTGATTTTATGTGAAAAATGAGTTTCGTGGATTTCATTAAATGTCGACGTTTTGAGACCCCCTGAGTCAGAAAAAATAGTTTTTACGTCGGTGTATCTCTGTCTGTTGTCGTTGTCGTCGTCGTCGTCTGTATACCGGATAACTTTTGAAAGACTGATCGGATTGGATTCTGCTTTCTCACACAGTTTCAGGGTCCAAAAAGAAAGATCGAGATCGTTAACCAGCTATTTCGGATTAAAATTCAAAAGGCTAGAGCATTTTCAAAAATTTTAGACCATTTTTCTCAACATTAAGGAATTCTATGGACGGCTATCCATAGTTCTCAAAAATTCAAACAATTTATTTCGACTGACATTTTTCGATAAATTGAAAATTTACAGAGTTACAGCATTTTCAAAATCCAAAACAAGAAACGAAAATTAACATTTTCAGCCAAACAACGCACGATACGAAAAAATGTCAAGAAGAGAAAAATGTTTCTTTTTGCACGTTCTTCAAAAGTATCATAACGACTTTCTGAATTTTCTTGAAAAATCGAAAATTCACATGTTTAATACAAATTTAGTCATTTGTATCTAAGGACATAGAACGTAACATATTGTCGTTGCGAAGCGCGACAAACAAATCGCGCATCGTGAGCGCGTTCAAACTTTTGAGTTTCCATTAAACGATGAACAGAAACGAGGGTGGTGCGCAAGGTTTACATCATTTTTAAACTAAATATTGAGCGCGAAGCGCGAGTGTCTTGATGAGAATGTGTTCCTTAAGGTCGGTAGAACCTTAAGTAAATTAGTTCTTCCTTTTATGTAAAACTGACATGATTAAACCAAAATCAGGCCATAACGATGAAACTTACTAATAGCCCGCGAAGCGCGCAATAACGAGCACACGAAGTGCGAAAGCCTAGAGGAACTGAGCTTAAAGTGTCAGACAAATGCGTCCGAGCGCGAAGCGCGAGATCCAACAGGTGCGCGCCCTAGGCGCGCTCAAATTTGCGAGCGAAGCGAGCCGCGCGCGACGCGCGCGATGAGAATGTGCCCGCGAGGCGGGCAGATTTTTTTTATATCAATGTGTTAAAATCTAAGTAAAATGAAGAAATTTGACCTTTTTGGCCAAATTTTATATATTAATAATATAGGAAACCCTTTTCACTCAGGGGCGCTTGCCGACCTCTTTGGCTTGATTTCATAAATTACGTATTGAATAATTTTAAATTTTACACCACACGTAGAATATTCTTGAGCTTTCTCCTTGTTGATCTTCCTTACTACTGTTATATTTTGATTTCGGAGAAAATGTTATTAGAATACTCAGAGCTACTCAGAGCATCTATTCTTTGATTGCTTATCGAGTTGTGAAGTAGACGGTCATAAATAAAGCTGGGCGCTTTTTATTTAGACGATTTTTTTTTCAAAGTTGATTTCACGCTTGTTACAGAAAAAATATTTTTTTTTATTGCAAGTTTACAACTCCAAGGTTGAAGCCTTAAAAACTGAAGAATTTTTATTTCAGTGTCTTCAAAGACGACTCGAAAAAGTATTGAAAATTGTTCAACTATTCAGACTTGGAAATTGTACAAGATGGAGCGATTGGAATTGACTCATTTATTCCATCTGAAGTTATTCCACTTTGAACTTGAACTTTGGCTTGTCATCCAAAAGGGTATATTAAGGGTATATTAAATTTGCTGTAAAAAATGAATGTTATATTCCTTAAAATTTGTTGATGATGACCCTCGGAAGTCGATTTTGAGCGAATATTGTTTTTTTTAATTAAAATATTCTGATTTTTGTAAAATAACTGATTTCCTATACATCACGGGTGTAATCTAAAATTAAAAAAAAAAACTTCTATCTCCACTAGCACCGAAATTATGGCCTTCTCAAAATCACCCTTTTTTAATGAAATTTTATTTACCATTAATTTCTTTAAATAAAATTTCTCGTGTTTCAAAATAACTCATTTCCTGAGCATTGCGAGTGAAAGATGCCACGAAATATATTAAAGGGGCTCAATTTTGAGCAAATCTAAAAGAAATCAATGCAATCAGGCTACAACTTGCATTATATAAATATATTCACATAATGCATGTTGTATACAATATAGCCTTTACTCATTTTAAACTTATAATGGTATTTTTATAATATCCTCAATCAAACTTTTCAGTTCATAATAAAGTAACAAAATCTTCATTTACTTCAAGCACAATATACAAAATATGATAAAAAAATTGTCCATGTATTATCCGCAAAAAACGAGATAGGATAAATGTGCCGATGGTCGAATAACGATTCCAAGGCTATTAAAAAAACACATGGGCAAAAAAATTCAAGAAAAAAGGTAATATTTAGATTTTAGAAGACCATGATTTCAGCACTATAAGACATAGAGCATTCTTTTTTTCATATTTGCTCAATATTGAGTCACCTTTAATTAATTTACTGGCAACTTTAACTAACCGCATGTATAGGAAATGATTTATTTCACAAAAAACAGAATTTTGTATTGAAACGAAAAAATTGTTGGCCGAAAATTAACTTCTGATGGCCGTAACTTCGTAAATACTTCAAACGAGATGTTATTTATATTTTTAGAATAATACAAAGTATTTGTATTTATTCATGAAAAGTTCCTAGGGCTAGATAGCCCGATGAGGAACAGGTGATACATATCACAATTAAAATATGACGGTGATCGATTTCACGATTGAAATTAAAAATAGGTATTTAACAAGAGTAAAGAAATAAACTATAATACACATAATTAGATGTGGTCTATTACCAGTAATACCCGTCGAGAAGTTGCCCAATTTGATCCTGATTCCAGACGTGGCCCCGATCGGGTTAGCTCAATGTGGCCCTGATCATGGTTACTGTTCCGAAAGTAGGATTTGAAGTTTCAAACAAGCAAGCAAAAAGGTGTTTTCTATAAAGTGAAATTGTCAAGGTGCATTTCTAATTGTTATAGATGAGCATCACGAATAATGTAGGACCTTTGCGTTTACACGTGCGATGTGATCAATCTTGACAACGTAAGATGACTAATACTATGTTTTAAAATGCTTTTAACCTAATTATTATTCGAAAAACAGTAAATAAGAACAGCGAAATGTGCAAATTTAAAAGGGATTAAAATCTCTTGTTGTTTAATTTTTTTTTATTGAAAGTAAATAAATGCAAAATTGCCAGTACTCTCAACTGGAATTGAACAGATCAACCCATTTTTTACTGTCTTTTTTTCAATCTTCTCGTCATCATTTAATGAAACTAACGCAACCTATTAAAATTAAACTTATCAATATTTTAACACTTTTTTTCTACCAGCTCTAATCCTCTAGCAGGCCTACCCGACTCTGTGTTAATATAATGACTGAATTCAGAGCCACCTACCGTCATCAACAGAACTACACTTGAATGTGTAGGTGCATATAGTATACATGGATGGTTTAAATGTGTTGAATACAATTTTAAATATCAAATTAGTGTAAGAATTATTGTTAATTTACCGAAATATTACTCGAAAAATAGAAAAATAGTATTTTCTATCATTTTATTATATTTTCCGAATAATATTTCGTTAATTTAACCTTAATTCTTCAAATTATTTGTTATTTAAAAATTTATTCAACCCACTTAAAACATTGATGTACGCATATTGAACTCGGAGTCATAAATACACGTTGAATTTTATTCGCAATTCCGTCATTCCGTTGGTCCGTCATTCTCTACTTTCGTCGGTAAATGCAATGTTGGTAGAGCATTTGCAGCTAATCGTCTTGCTCCATTTTGCGTATAATAAAAAAACTTACTGTCAAAATGCTTCATGCAAATGAAAAACCGTTGCGAGGTTATTTCTTTTAGAGTAAGTTTTTTCAAATCATCATTGATGACCTACGGTCTGTTTACCACGTACTTGCCTCGTGGCACACCCTGTCACTACACATTTCTGTCGATCCATCGCTGAATAAATTCAATAAAAATATTTTCACGGTTTACAATATTTTGACACTTTTGACACATAACCTCAAATCACACCACGTCAAATTCAAAAAATATCACCGCCAGCTGTTTCACGCAATCGGCTTTCCTATTGGCTCTTTTCATTTCTATACTAATGCCACCTACCGCCATCAACACAACTAATCTGCACTCTCCTTGCCCCTCCTAAAGTCTCTCCCAGCTCCCTGGCACTAAAAGCTAAAAATGGGTACACATTTGACTGCCCTGCGCGTTAGTACTTAAATTGCCCGAGCGTAGCGCTGATTACCTATAGGGCCGACTTTCTTGAAAATACATGGCAAAATTGTCAACATTCGAAGTTTTTTTATATTTTCTGGTAGTTTATTAGTCCTTTTTTCGTTTTTTTTTTGCCGAAAATGATCAGTGATGAATTATTAATTATTTTTAATCGATAAGTGACGAGTTTTAAAGTATATTTAAATAATTATAAATTGTTTAAGCAATTTTTTTCCCCCGTAAATCGTCAAAAAGTTGTATGTTTCGGAATAAATCGTACGAAGTTGATGAATTTCAAGAGTAGTAGTTCTTGTTTAACTTATTTGGTAATTATTTAAACAATTTTCATTTGTTTAAACAAATTTTTCTCCCAAAAATCGTAAAAAGTTATTATTTTCTAAAAATAATGACACAATTAACGAGTGTTGAAAGCAATACATTTTTTAAGGATGTTTGGTAATTATTTAAACAATTTTGATTTGTTTAAACAATTTTTCCCCCTGTAAAGCGTAAAAAATTATTACTTTCTGGAATTAATGACACAATTAAAGGAATTTAAGAGTAATATCTTTTTCTACAGAATATTTAGCAATTTTTAAAATAATTTTTATTTGTTTGAACAATTTTTGTTTGTTTAAAAATGTTTGTTGATGCTCATTACCCGAAATTCATTTGAAAAATTATTCATTTTAACGAATATGATCTGAAAAAATAACTACTCATAACAGACTGCAAAATCTTAAGCAAAAAAATATTATTCTTAAAATTCGTTAATTGTGTCATTAATTGCTAAAAAGAATAAATTTTCTCGATTTTTAGAGAAAAAAAATTTTAAACAAACAAAAATTGTTCAAACAAATAGAAATTATTTTAAAAATTGCTAAATATTCTGTAGAAAAAAAATATTACTCTTAAATTCCTTCAATTGTGTCATTAATTCCAGAAAGTAATAATTTATTTGTCACGCTTTACAGGGGGTAAAAAATGTTTAAACAAATCAAAATTGTTTAAATAATTACCAAACATCCTTCAAAAATGCATTGCTTTCAACATTCTCTAATTGTGTCATTATTTTCAGAAATTAATAACTTTTTACGATTTTAGGGAGAAAAAATTGTTTAAACAAATGAAAATTGTTAAAATAATTACCAAATAAGTTAAACAAGAACTACTACTCTTGACATTCATCAACTTTGTACGATTTATTTCGAAAGATAATAACTTTTCACGATTTACAGGGGAAAAAATTGTTTAAACCAATACTAATTGTTTAAACAATTTACAATTATTTAAAATATACTTTAAAACTAGTCGCTTATCGATTAAAAATAATTCATGTTGAAATTTTTTTTTAAAATACCGTCTTTAGCATGAATTTGATAGAAAACTGCTATTTTGCATTTTTTGGGGCATTTTCCGGGCACAATTAAAGGGGTTCAGGTATGTCAAAATCAAAAGCTATTGGGTGGAAATTATTCCTTAAATACTCCTCAAGAGGTGGCAATACTTTACTTGACAAAAAATGTATAACAAGTACTTCTTTTTACATTTTTTTGAAAATTGAGCTTTTCCCATTTAAAACCCCATGTTAATTTCAAAAGCCCGGGTTAACGTTAACGTTGAAAACAACAAAAAATTACGGAATTTCCTTTTCCGGAAAACGGACAAAATGGGGGGGTTTTATCACCAAACATCGAAAGTCGAATTTTTGGACCACTGTATATATTGCTTTTTTTTATTATGTACTTTGAAATAAAAATTCCGCCAGAGCTTAATCATGAATTCGTGGCATAAAATTAATAGTTTTTAAACAAATAATAATTTAAAGAACTAGATAATAAGCTCCAAAAAATATATTTTCTATTTAAAATTTGTAAAATTTCAAAAAATAATGCAAATAATTTGTATATGAGTATCAATAATTCATCATATTCTCTTGGCACACTATTTTATATTGGAAATTATTTAAATTTGAGAACGCGCTATACTTATTTGTGGTGAAAATATTTTTTTATTATAGCTGATCAAAAAAAAAGAAAGCTCTAAGCCAAAGAAAATGTCAAAGTTTTATTCTACGTAAGATTACAGAATTACAGCATACATTTTGAAAATTTAACTAATTTGAAGAATTTAACTAATTTAACTAATCTAATGAAAATATAAACGTTTTTTTTGTACATAAAATTACATATTATTACTGTTGTGTTTTACAGAAAGTTATAATTTTTTGAAATGCTTGTTGCATTCATTTTATTTATTGAAATTTTATATTACATATAAGATTCATAAGAATTATACTTTTTTAATTTAAAAATTGCCTTTTTAATAATCTCATATACATACCTTTTGATTATTGCCATTTTTATAATTCAAAATAATTTGTTAAGTTACTTTATACTGTTTTAAAATAAAATGTTTTAATATTAAATTAGGTACATGAATTTTTACGACGCAAAAAACCTTTTTATTTTAATTTAAAATCGTGACACTAAAGTTCCTAAATTAATTAATTATTTAATTAATAACAATTTCATTGTTATTACTTTGTTTAAATTTATTATATTAAATGTATTATCTTTGAAAATTTTTTCGTATTGGTTTCACACATTTAATCACTCAGAAACTTAACATATTTCACTTTTTTCGTTATGTATTTTATACTAGTATATTCCAAAAACATTTAACTTCTTTTTTGCATTAAAAAAACACGAAAAAGCGGTTCAGATTTAAAAAAAACATAAATATTTGCATTTTTGCCATGTATTTTGAAGTGAGTCGGCCCTATAGGTAATCAGCGCCACGATTTCGCCTGGTGGCCGTGATCCACCTTTCAGCCAACTTTTATAATACAGGCCTCCATGAAAGTGCCAGGGGGCTGGTCTCTCCCATGCCATTTCTAACTTGGGAGTCGGGTAGGCCTGTCCTCTAGCAATGGGAAGGTCGCACGAAGCAAGCAACCGCCTGCACGACAGGCAGTCAAGTCACCCCCTTGGTTCCACTTTTTGTCACGCACATAGGGTATTTTTTTACACTCAAAGGGTAACAAATTGTAGAACAATTTATATGACTTCAAAACAATTCAAGGTGAATTCAGAAGAATTTAAATGAATTGGAAAAAAATGGAACAAAAAATTCAATTGATTTCTGTAAAATTGAAATTAATTTATAGGAATTGAGGGTAAACAAGCAGAATTCGATGAAATTCATGAAAATTCAAGGTGAATGAAAAAATGGAATGAATTGAAAACAATTTAAACTAGATGTCAATTCGATCTCGAGTCTTTCCACTTTGTTTGTATTTATAATTATATGGTGCTCATTTCACGAGCACTTTGCTTCCCGTTAGCAAATGTATTTGCTTCCTCACAGAGGAAGCATTAGTTATTTTTTTCAATAATAGGCAAACCAAAGTCTTGATTTGATCAATTTAAAAATAGAAATTTACAAAAAATACAAAATTACAAAATAGTACAAAAAATTTTTTAATGATAATGTTTCGAGCTGGAAAATGGAAGGGAAAAGTTCTGTCCCACCCTATCCCTTTCCCAGCTTTATGATTTCTTTATCAAAATTGTCAAAATTATTCTATTTAAAAATTTATGATGAAAAAGTATTTTCTATTCATGCGTCAACTTTTAATTATATCGATGAAAAAAGTTTTTCAGTTTGAAACAGATGACTCAAATATTATAAATGAGTATAACTTCCTTAATCTTCAATAAAGTGTATTAATATTATAGATCAATCGATTTGCCTCGATTCAAGGAATCTTTTCCGTTCTTGCATCAATTTTGAATTATGTTACTGAAAAAAGTTCTACTATAAAAAATTGTGTTTTCAAATTATATGCATTACCGTAGCTTCCTTACTCTTAAATCAATTGTATCAAAGTTATAAGTCAATCGATTCATTTTGAATCAACAAAACTTTTGTATTCTCACATCAACTTCAAATTATGAGAATGAGAAATTTTTTACTATAAAAATCGATTTTAAAAATATATAAATAACAATAACTTCCCTGCTCTTTGATCAAATATATTGATATTCTAGGTCAATCGATTTGTCTCGAATCAAGGAATATTTTATGTTCTTGCATCAACTTTGAATTATATAGAAGAAAAAATTTTTACTATAAAAAACCGTATTTTCAAATATTATGTATTATAATAGCTTCCTTACTCTTCAATGAAATGTATTAATATTAATATTATATAAGCACACATGTTACATTTTTTCTTCGAAAATGAAATATACCTACTTCCGGTTACTAACTGAATAAGAGTATAGTCTTAATTAATTGACTATAAGTCGCAATATCATCCCCCACTTAAACCCAAAAATTGAAAGTTTGACCTCATTTAGAAAAAAAGCGAATATCTCTTAAGCTAGAACCGACCTTAAGGCAAAGGTGGGCAGTATTTCACAAAAATTGTATTTGAGGTATCTGAAATAGAAACTACATTTAGACAAAATATATTCGAAATACATCACGGGGAAAATACAATTAGCTGATGTAGTTTAAATACAGCTGCAAAATACATTTGAGTATTTTGAAATATTATTTGGAATACATGTAAGAATTGTATTTTGTTGTTGATGTATTTTTTGTATTTTCTTGAAAATACTTTCTAATATTAGAATATAAAAATTAGATTACAAATCCCTAAAGTACATAATAAGTCTAGGAATTTTATGATCAGAGGATGGGAGTGCAAAAGAGTGACAAAGAGAGGAGCGGCGGTAAGTGGCGGCTAGGAGAGGGATTGGGAGAGAGAACAGCGGAAATCTATTTCCCGAGGGGGGGGGGGGAGTATAATCCTACAATACGGTACATAGAACTGCGCAGTGCCCTTATGTGTTGCATTAAGCTGCGCAGTATAGTCCTAAAGTGTACAGAGCTGTACAATAGCTGCCTATAATGGGTAGAGATGCGCAGTAAGTTCTACATCCCATGGAAGTACACAGTAGACACATGTGATACACAAGTGTGCGCAGTAAAGACCTAAAAAATACAGGGGAGCGCAGTCGAGACTTATGGTGCATAGAACCGCTCAGTACATTTGTGTAGTATATAAAGCTGTGCATTAGAGACTTGCGGTGTGCAGTAGAGATGTGTGGATCGTAGAACTGCGCAGTGCAGTTCTACAGCACATGAAGATGTGCAGTACCCTTCTGTAATACGTTAATCTGGGCAGTAGAGGCCTGTAGTATGCAGGGCTTCGCAGTAGATATTTATAATGTGCAGAGCTGCGCATTAAGTCCTTAAAACATGTGGATGCAAATCAGATACGTGTGGTACATAAGTCTGCACACTTAATACCTACTGCGCAGCTCTATGCCCAACAAATTATCTACTGCGTCGTTCTATACTCCATAAATACCTACTTCGCAGTTCTATTCCCGACAAATACGTACTGCGCAGTTCTATGCCCTGTAAATACGCACTGCATATCCCTGTATCTAATGTGTCCATTGCGCAGCCTTACTTACCATATGTATATATTGCGCAGCCCTGCGCAGCACAGGGTTCTAATACACAGTCTAATTTCCTACAAAAGTATACTGTGCACGTCTATTTCCCATCAATAACTACTGCGCCCATGTATATCTCATGAAAAGCTACTGCGCAGCTTTATGCCCTATAAATATCTACTGTGCAGCCCTGTGTCTCACAAATACCTACCGCGCATCCCTACGTATCGTAGATATCTACTACGCATCCTTACTTTCCATATGTCTCTATTGCTACTGCGCAACCTTACGCACAAGATATGTTTACTGCGCAGCTCTAAGCGCTGCAAAATTCCTACTGCGAAACTGTATGCCCCATAAATACATACTGTACATCTCCACATATAATTGGCATCTGATGCGCAGTCTTATGTACCATATATCGCTACTGTGCAGCCCTGAGAACTTCAGAGTTATATTGCGCAGCCTGTTTCGCGACAAAAATGTACTGCGTAACTCTATGACCCATAAGTACCTACTGCGCATCTCCATATTCCATGAATACCTACTGCACATCCCTATATATCGTATGTATCTACTGCGCAGCCTTATATGTCATATGCGCCTACAGCGCAACCCTGAACACTGCATGACTACTGTGCAGTTTAATGTACCGCAATCGTGTACTGCGCAGTTTCATGCTTGACCTATCTCTACTACGCATGTCTACGTACTCCAGGACTCTATTGCTCCCTCTCCATTAAAATAGGAGCCCCCCCCCCCTCTCTGTCAATCTTTTGTACTCCCACTCTTTGCCCATGAAATTCCTGGAATTTATTTTTTTGTAGCTGTATTTGAACTACAGCAGCTGAGTTTTATTTTCCCTGTGATATGTATTTCAACTACATGGTGCTGAAATACATGTATTTCGGCAATGTAGTTCAAGTATTTTGTGCCCAGCTCTGCCATATCGGCCCTTATCATGCGGACGCTCACCTATTGAGCGGTAATGTAATTGAATGACGATGAAAATTTAATTAATGGCTTATATCTCGAGGACGCTGCAAATCCCAGAGGGGCTATCACGCAGATTCAGAAACAGGAGATCATTCTGAAGAAGAATCGTTAACATTACGTCATTACGTCAACATGTCAATTCACTTCGAAGCATGCAGGAAGTGGAATATGGCGATCGAAAATGCTCTAAATTTGAATTAGTGAAACATAACTGATTGTAAGTTAAATTCTACTAATTGCTGTACCTAGAATTGAGTCACTGACAATTAGTAGAATTGTATTGATTGGATTAGTAACACCAAAATTACTAATTGAATCAGTTATATGTATATACCTGCAGTAATATAACTGATTGATCCGTTATAGCTGTATTGAAGAAATCAGTTAATTTTAAGAGGTTATGTTCCAAAATACATTTGCGCATCATTTTTAAATGTAAAATTGTTTACAGTTTAAAATTTGTTCACAAATGTAATAATTTCTTATTCATTTAATAAAATGAACATTTAAAAATACACTTTAATACTATAAATAATATTAGAGTTTAAACAAAAGCTCAATTGAAAAATTGTTCCTCTATAAATTTATTCTAAGACTATATAATTCATTCATTGCAGTTACGGTATTACTGATTAACTTCAGTTACGGTATTTTTACTGCTGAAACTAGTAAACTTCTAAAAATAACTGATTTATCAATTAAAATTAAGTCTACTGAATGAATTAGTAAAATTTCTACTAATTCAAATTTAGAGAGTGGGTCAAAAACGAAAAACAGGTCGATCTTTCTCATATGCTATCACCATCCCGGTTTATTCAAGTAGAGTTCAATCGACGCGAAATTTAATAAGCTTTCTGACGGGTTTTCAGAAATATTTATAACTTAATCTATCGCTGAAATAACAAACAATTCCATTTTTTTTGTGGACTGTAAATTCCGGCCGGTATTGTATATGTCATTTCGCAGATACGCTTATTTACATATGTGTTCGTGGTAATTTTCGGAGATACGGTAGAAGAGTATTTACATGTTAACTACCTTTTACCGTGAACTTTTATTGTTCTCATACACATCTGAGTAAAGGGTAGTATCATAAACGTACTGACGACTTCATCTCAATTTCGGCCAAAATTGCAAATAAACAGTAATACAAGAATCTGAATTTTAAGAATAACTGCGAATTTCATTTTTAACTTGAATTAAGTAAGTCAATTAATTACAACCAGAAATTGGTCTTGAATACCGTGTCTCGGTCTGAAATACGTATCTATACAAAGAACAATTGGTAGGTATGTTAACATTCGAATGATTTTCACTTCAAAAACACAAAAATTTCAAAAATTGTTGATGTCCAGAAATTATAAAAAGCCAGTGTTAATCGATGCCTGCTTACATCTATGTGTTGGACATGTACGTCGTTTGCGAAAAATTTTTCATGAGTCGAAGCTGAGACAAATTCCAAGGAAAACATTGTCATGGAGGTAAACAAAAGTTCAAAACAAAAGTTCAAATGTTTGTTCAGTTATATTGGAAATAATTCATTATTGAAACAGAATTATAATGCATATTTTAAATTCCAGTTGCAGCAATATTTTTGAGTAAAATAGAAATCGGGAAAAATATTTCGTTCATTTGAACGTTTGGAACTTCAGGTACATTCCATTGTCTTCGTACTCTTTGAGACCTTCCCAAAGTTCACATCTATCCACCTTGTCAAATGCTGTCAAATGCACAAAAAACTTTCTTTCCTACTTTCAAACTTTTTGCTGTGATCTGTCTTAAGCTAAATATTAGATCCGTACATGATCTTCCTGGCATAAATCCACTTTGGACTTCCCACATCTTTTCTTCTCTAATTTTCATTACCCTACAAATAAGTATTTTTGAGTATATTTTACTTCCGACACTTAGTAAGCTGATACTTCTGTAATTACTGCAGTTGCTTTTATCTCCTTTTCTTTTGTGTATTGGTACAATAATCGCTTTTCTCCAGTCATCTGAGACTTCTCCCTTCTCATTGCATAAATTTATCGATTCGCACAACCTGTGAGGTATGTACTCGCTACCGTATTTAAGCATTTCAGCGCTAATACTGTCTATATCAGCAGCTTTACCGTTTTTCAAGTTCTTAATTATATCTCTAAGCTCAATGACACAGACTTTTTCAATTGGGGTTTCTAATGCATTATGTTCTATGTCGTAGTTTTGTTGCCCTATATCTTCACCTCCTAATAATTCTTTAAAAGAGTCTTTTAAAGCGTCTGCTATCCCGTCTGTATCGTATAGCATTTCACCTTTGCTTTTTCTCATGCTTACAAACTCTGTTCTTTTACTTTCCTTCATCTCTTCAAATAATAGTTTTATGGTTCCTTCAAAGACGTTTTGTATTTTTTCCTCTCTTCTTCTGTTCTGATTTTATCTTTGCTTTCCTTGACTAGTCGTTTAACTTTCCTCTTTTTGTGTATGTAGAGGAAAGGGCTCGAATTTGATATACCAACTGCTTTCGATGGATTGCCGGGACTCTATGAACCGAAATTCGACAAACAAAAGGTTATTCGAAAGGTTGTTTGATAACCTTTCGGATGGTTCGATTTATTTTGTGAGTAAAATTTTAGAAACACAATATCATCAAGTCAATCTG
>CAKNXH010000825.1:15961-26271 GCA_932178445.1 Andricus quercusramuli | reverse complement strand
CAGATTGACTTGATGATATTGTGTTTCTAAAATTTTACTCACAAAATTTAACAAACAGAGACATTAAGCCTTAGACCTTGATATTTGTTCTTTTGAGTTTGGATTTTAATGCCTTTCTCAGGGAATAGGTTTCTGGGTCAACCCTAAAATAACGATTTATTTTTTCATTTCATCAACAAGTTTTTTTTTAAATAAAAATTTTCCAAAAAACGAGTTTTTCGAAAATTGGTAAATGGTGGCTGTAAATTGATATACCTATAAAAACATCGAAATACATGAAAAATAAGCAAGTATCCCATATGGAAATATTTATTAATATTATTTAGGATGACACAAAGTATAATCGAATTTGGTATTTGACATCCTGAAATCTGCAAAGAAGACAAATTGGACAATAAGCGTTAGTATACACACTATACTCGTCATTGTTAGGATCACATGAATCCACACTAAACAAGCGCATACATACATACACACACATACGTGCATGAATACATGAACCCATTTTTTTAACATTCAGGAAGCTGAATAATGTCTAACTGGGATTTTCTGGTATATCAAATTCGAGCCACCCATGGTATATCAAATTAGAGCCACCCGGTACAAAATGTTCATGTTTAAAAAGCATAACCCATAAACAGAAGCATCTCCATATCTACCAAGCAATACTATTCTACTAAACCTACTTCACTACTACATACAACATTTTTTGGAAAAACTACATTCCTGAAATAATGAATAGACATTTAGGACTTCCCTGGAATGAACTCAGGATATCCGATTTTTTATTTTTCTGTCTCACATTTTTTGTGAAGCGAATGAAACAGTTAACTGTCACCATTTTCCCAATACACTTAAGTGCGTTCAGTTCCTACTGTCACCAACCTAGTACATATTTTAGTTTTCCAGAAATCCAGGTTGCTCAAATTCAAGCCCTATATCAAATTCGAGCCATTTCCTCTAATCATTCTCAAGTCTATTTCTCTCCTCATCGCTGAGACCTGTGATGTTCAACGTTGTCTTGCAAGCTTCTTGCTTTTCTTGTCGGGCTGCCTCAATTTCATCATTGCACCACGCACCACCAGACTTTCTGCCTACCACTGCCGTACCACACACTTCCATTGCAGTTTTAACAATGATATCCCGTAGCAAAGTCTACGCGCCCTCTATATCCCAAGTTGCTTTACAGAATAAAGTCCTATCACGACCCCATCCCGAAACAAATAAACAATAAATTCTAAAAAAATAAATTAAAAATCTCCCAGTAATGTGGTCTATTCTTGCGCGATTATTTTACAATTATTTTCTCGTTCACAAAAAATGTAATTCACTTTGAATAAAAAAAAAAATATCACAAAGCGGAAGTTAAAAGTGCACATTATCAAATGGCAGGAATCTTCGAAGACAGAAAGTGAAATAATTGAGGCAGCTTTTCCAGATGAGTATCTTAAGTACTATTGATTTCGAAAATATAAGAAACCTCAGATTTTATAATTTAGGTGATTTTTGCGATTTTCATAATTTGAACTATTTTGATTATCCAGGGAAGGAAGGATCATATTCTTTTTATATTATAAATCATATTGAAATAAAATACTCTATTCGTACATTTGATGGAAAATTCAATAGGTAAACAAAAATAATTAAATTTATATACAATTCAGGTGATTTTGAATTTTTTTGAGGTATTCGAGAGAATTTTGAATTGATTTAAACGTTCCGAAAAGAATTCAGTCTATCGTGGCTCATGGAATAATGAAGCCGGGGGGGGGGATACCCAAAACAACTTCAGAGTGGTTAAAAATTCGAAAAATAAACTGATGACGATTCCCCTAACGCGATATTGCAAGATTCTTAAAAGCATTTTATATACATGGATGTTTCTCTAAAAAAAAACTTATAATTTTTCAATTCAATTATTGTATTTATTTTAATTTTAATATTCCAAGCGAATATATATATATATATATATATATATATAATTGAAATATTGAAAGAAATTTTCAATTAATTTGAGTGATTTGAATGGACTACCGACTGTTTCGAAGAAGATTTGACATTTTGGGGCCTTTTAAGGGCTTTCATAGACTTCCGCGGAATTTTCGTAATAACTTTAATAATTTTTCAAGTATTTTTAAGAATTTTTTAAGATTTTAGACTATTTGTAATGATCTGAACATATTTTCAATTCATTTTCATAATAGGGAAGTATTTCAAAGAATTTTGAAAAATTTGACTGTTTTGGAGAATTTTTAAAAGGTTTTTCAAGAAATTTAGAAAAAATAAATAAAATAAAATTGTAGAAGAGATATTTAAAAATTTTCCTCAGAGTATTTTAACAGATTTCAAAGTTAAAACCACCATCAACTCTAAGAGACAAAACAAAAGAAGGAAGAAACATGAAACTTGACTCCGCGAATGCCCCTATATGTAATTTTGAAAATTTAGAGGTAGTATGCGAGGACAGAAAAGTGTGGCGACAAATCGTTTGTAAACAGAGTTACAATAGAGTGAATGGCGCCTGAAAGGAGGACCTTGGATACTAATGGGCCCAAATGGGGAACCATACATAACAATTTTGTGAGTCTCCTCACTTGGGGTGATCGCTAGAGAGATTGATCAGCAACCTGGGTCGGAGCAGTGTTGCGGAATGAACGTGTCATTTAAATAAATAACACGAGAATTCCAGATCAATCTAAAACATCTATACCTAACACCTATATACCTATATACCTTATATCCATATACCGACTTACTTTATACCTATATACCTATTCACTATCTTTCCAACCGAGCAAGTCACGCCTACCCCGGCTCAATGGTATCATAATAGAATTCAGGATTTTTTCTAATAGTTCCGGAAGATCCGAGCCCACTCGAAAACTCCGAAACCGGGGGAATCTCCCCCCCCCCCCCCTCTCTCGTCAGGCCTGCTTATTTTACTGCATTACCTACATAATTTTGGTATGCACAACATAGTTTCAATATTTTCTGATTCTTCTGAATTTATTTTATAGAAATAAATTCAGTTGCCAGCAACAAAAATATAAAAATATTACATCAGCCGATTTTTCTTAGGTGTGTTCAAAGTTTTGGCCTTTACTGTATATTTCAATACCAATGTATATTATGAATTCTGATTATATGAATTCATTGAAATGATACAGTTCTCAGGATAGCTAAGAATAAAATTTAATGCAAAATAAGAAAAAAATATTAAAGTATGTAATCATGAAGAATAATGTAGGAAATAATGTTGAAAATAATGTAGAAAGTTTCACGTTTCCGAAAAAATCGAGTGCAAAGAATGAGATACGTCATGAGAATGTGTTCGTTAACGCCGAAGGAGCTTTAACGAAAGAGAATCCACAATCACATAATTACAGTTGTTCATGCTTTGACCTTTAATTTTACAAGGTCTTATTCTCAGTATTTTGAAGCCCGAAACCTACTACTTACTATAATTTCAGAACAAATAACAGATGAAATACTTTAGATATATTTAATATATTTCTTTCATTAAGAATAGGCAGAAAATTGAATAGCCCCTCACGTGGTGCATACGATACTTTATCTGAAATGGGCAGAATAAGCGCGAATTTATCTGCCCAATGAGTGGAAGTAAAATGGCGCTTGATTGTACCGCGTACGCACGCGCGTGGGGGAACATTAAAGTCCAAAATCCCTCCGTAGGCAGGAAAAGAACGCTTATTCTGCCTATTTCAGATAATACTACATTGTGCGCCAAGGAACTTAAGTCGGTCATTATACGCCGCGTGTGCGTTTGCAATACAAGTCGTAGACGAGCGCGAGGCGGAGACGAA
This sequence comes from Andricus quercusramuli, assembly GCA_932178445.1. Classification (NCBI taxonomy): domain Eukaryota; kingdom Metazoa; phylum Arthropoda; class Insecta; order Hymenoptera; family Cynipidae; genus Andricus; species Andricus quercusramuli. The sequence goes on along the minus strand of CAKNXH010000825.1, from coordinate 22,447 downwards.
TATTGCAAACACACAAGGCGAAATACCTGACGTAGTTCCATGGTGCACATTACTTTATACAGCAAGGGCATAATTTGCCAGTTTTTGCCCCCGATTATCATGTATCACAGGGGAGGTCTGACGTGGCGAGTCGAAGCGGTACAATTCACTTTTAGCGCCGGTTAACAAGATTTTTACTGAGCCGGTTGATATTTGCTCGTCTTAAAATTTTTGAGAAATATGAAAATTTTGGATATTTTTGAAAATTTGAAATTTTTGGGGGGATTTGAGTAACTTTTGAAAATACCTATAATTTTCAAAAATTTTTTGAATTTCCAAAAATATCCAGAAATTTCAAAAATTTCGGAAATTTTCAAAAATTTTCAAAATTTGAAAAATTTTCAAAATTTAAAAAATTTTCAAAAATTCTCAAAATTTCTTAAATTTTCAGGAATTGTAAAAAATTCTATAATTTTCAAAAATTTCGGAAATTTTCAAAAATTTTCAAAATTTTCAAAATTTAAAAAATTTTCAAAAATTCTCAACATTTCTTAAATTTTCAGAAATTGTAAAAAATTCTATAATTTTCAAAAATTTTCGAAATTTTCAAATTCACAACATTTAAAAAATTTTTTTAAGTTTTAAAAATTTTCGATAATTTCCGAAATTTTCAAAAAAATTCTCAATTTTTTTTTGAAAATTCAAAAATTCACCCCCCCCCCCCCTTCCAACCCACCCCCGACACCCCTCTGTACCTCCCTCTTTATCTGTAGGTTTATCATGTACGATAAGTATTTCTTTATTGCTCCAATGATACGCGGACTATAATGGATAGTGGATAGTGGTGGGAGCAGTACAATAATGGCCTCATTATTGTACTGTGTAATAATGGGGTCATTATTGTACTGCTCCCACCACTGACCCATAAAGGGCTACTTAAGTTCCTGAAAACAGGCACGTAATACGCGCGAATCATGCCTGCGGCGTATAAAAGAAATTTTTGAGATGGTTCCGGGATGTTGAGAGAATTAACCCGATTCGGTTATCGTGGGTTGTTTCAGACTCAACGCATTTTTCTTTTGTCTCATTACTCAGAATCCGTGTATCTCAATAATACCTATCCCACCCTAAAAAAACTTCTGGACTAGAGGACCCTTTTTGCTGAATCGCGTTTCCCCAGCGACAGCCTCGCCTTCGCAGTGAGCAGATGAATTTCGCGTTGGGTCTGAAACGACCCACGATAACTTTAACTTCAGTGCAAACTCGTTTTGAGCGTTAATGTAAGTTTTGAAATTTTTTTGAAGTTTCTGAGTATTGTCGAAAGATTCTTCTTTTTTTGAGGCATATATTGAATCTTAATCTCTTATAGCATGGCGCAGGGCACATCCACTGAATTCTCAATAATTCTTCGTCCACGTACGGAACGAGTCAACGAGTAATTCTAAGATGATGGAATTTAAGGCGTGAACATATTGTTTTCTTTTTCATCATAGATATGTTTAATTTCCTACAAAAATAAAATTTGTATACTTCGAAATATGTGGGCGTCCGCATGAAAAGTGTCCTCATGGCTGGTTCTAGTTTAGAAGATATTCGCGTTTTTTAAAGTTGAGGTCAAAATGATCATTTTTAAGTTTGAGTTGGGGATGATACTGGAACCTAAAGTGAATTTGGGACTATACTCGTATCCAGATAATAACCCAAAGTAGGCATATCTCATGTTCAAAGACAAAATATAACATAAGTGCTTATGGCACTCGCCTAGTTTAGATCCGTTTTTCTCGAAAAACGGTTTTTTGAAGTCCCAACTTCAAAAATGCTCCAGTGACTAATTTTTCAACTTAGGAGGTTTATTTTTGGCCTAAAATTCGTGGAATTTATCTGAATATTTGTCTCTATACGTAACTCCATACCGACCATAAGAACCCTTTTCGTGTAGACCCGCACATATAACCAGAAGCTTAAGCATTTCTTTTGTTTTTATCGAGTTCGTGATTTTTTCTGTAAAAATACGATCTTTGAACTTTACAATGCTAGTTGAAAAATTCAAATATCTCAATTCGTTCAAAAGTTATGAATTTTTTAGTAAATGTCTGCATTTTTGGAAGTTTTGTGCAAATGTTATTGCAATCTTCATAATGTGCCCTTGAAGAAGAAGTGTTCAAGAGTGTACAGGAATTTTACCAGATATTTTTATTGATAATTGAGCGTTTTAACATGCCTCGGGTCTGAAAAGACCCACGATAACCTGAGAAGGTGCCAAAAAAAGCGATAACCTGATCGGGTTAAAGAAGAACGATTGACGAAACGATTCTAGGTGAAGTATATGGTAACAAACCCAGAGACATACCGAGGAAAGAATGGTGGGAATATGTAAATGAGACCCTAAATCAAAAAAATATAAAAAGCTACAGAAAAACAAGGACTTGCATGAGAAAATGTATGGATGTAAAGGAAGTTGAAAAAGTTCTGTCAGAACAAAAAAGTATAGCGAAAAATAGTTTATCAGAAATGCATATTGAAGAGAGTCATTTATTCAGTATTTAATTGAGTAATCTTCCTCGGATGCATACGTTTTCAACGACTTACTTTAAGATTTGCTGCCCCCTTCGATACTTTATCGAAAATGCGAGGTTTTTCCTGAAGGATCGTTATTGAAGATCGCTTGAACCGATTCTCGTTTTTGGATCAACTATTCTAATAAAGCGGCCTCTAATCCAGCATTGTCAGCAGTTTTCATTGATTTTTTTGTTTCTGTACTCAAGGTGGTTGGATTTCTTGATAAACTTAATCGGCGTACTGAACATTTTTGCGTTAAAAACGTTTACTAAGCACGTCTAAGAGTCGACGTGCCCAGATGATACCCATCCAACTGTGCACGTCTCAACTAATACGATCAGATTTTGAAATTGCAAATCCACTTGCACAGATGGGATACTCCCAAGTGTACACGTGCACACATGGGAAACTCCCAACTGTGCACGTGCACAGATGGAAGACTCTCATCTGTGCAAGTCTGCATTTTGACGTGCACAGTTGGGAGTCTCCCATCTGTGCACGAGAACTGTTGCTGGGGTACCATATGTGCACGATTAAATTTTGACGTGCACAGCTGGGAGCCTCCCAGCTGTGCATGTAAACCGTCACAAATAATACAAGTCCGCGTGAACATGTGGGAGACTCCCAATTGTGCTTCTATCAGTTAATAGTTAGAATTAGACACTTTATTCAGAAGTCCACGCACCCAGATGGTACCTTCCCAACTGGGCACGTCCCAATGATTACGATCAAATTTTCAACTTAGAAGCCCACGTGTACAGATGGTACCATCCCAACTGTGCGCGTATCAATTCATACCCAGCGGACACGTTTTTCAACAGTTTCATGACAAAAAGGTCACACTTATGCATACACAGTTGGGAGGTTACCGTCTGTGCACGTATACTTTTAGGTGAGAAATGGTTTTATTAATCGAGACGTGCACAGTTGGAAGTCTCTCATCTGTGCGCGTAAAGCGTTGGTAGGGTACAATCTGTGCACGTCTAAATTTCAACGTGCACAGTTGGGAGTCTCCCATCTGTGCACGTGAACTATCGCTAGGGTACCATCTGTGAACGTCTACATTTCGACGTGCACAGATGGGTCGGTGTACAGTTGTGCCAGTGGTCAATAACGTGCACAGTTGTACTAGTGGCCATCCACGTGCACAGATGGGCTCGCGCACAATTTCTCCGTGCACAATTGTCTGTCACCCAGTGGCACACAGTGCGGCCATATCAGATTTTTTTAGGAAAATTAAGCTAGGGTGTATAATTGTTTCACTGATTTTAAAGTTCTTTTTACATTCTCGTCATTAATGATTGAGAAAGTATTAGAATTGTCAGAAATTTCTCACCATAGTTTCTCAACGGATCTCCACGTTTTGAGGCCCCCTGAATCCGAGAATCAATTCTTGGCACGGGCGTTTGACTGTCTCTCTGTCCGTCCGTCCGACCGCAAACACGATAACTCTAAAAAATGAACGGATCAAATCGTTCTTTGGCACACTTTTTTATGTCCTAAAAGAAAGAACGGGTTTGTTATCAGAGTTGCAGCGTTACAGCATTTACAAAATTCTGAAAATCAATCGAAAATGAAAATTGTAATCTAAACAACGCACGATATGAAAAAATTCAAGAGAAGAAAAGCGTTGCTTTTCGGAAGCCCTACAAGATTATCATAACAACTTTTTGAATTAAAAAAAAAAATCGAAAATTCAAACCTAAATCGCACAAGAAATAATGTAATATCAAAAATTCCATTTTGTAGTCAAACTATGCAAGATAAAAAAAAAGATGAATCAACAAAAAATGTACTCCCAAAAAAGATCTAGACGAAAAAAATGTATTCGTAAAAAAGTCACGAACTAGTAGCTAGGTCTCGGATATGAGAAAAATTCATCAGATATTGATGCATTTTCGTAAATAATCTGAAAACTTTGACAAAGAATTGACGAACTGTATGTGAACATTCTAAAACGGTACATCACTTTTTTTTGCGTGAATGATTACAAAAATATTAGGAGTGATTGGGAAAAGATTCTCAGAGCACTCACGAGTTTGCCCGACAAATCTAGGAACTAGGAAGTAGGTTCGCCGCACACACACGCTCGCCCAAATGCGCGGTGCGTATGTGTGCTCGTATGTGTGCTTCGAGCTCGTCGGATGAGTGGCTAGAAGTTTTATAATACCTATTTTGTTTGGCCTAGATGGCTGCGCGTGTTTACACACTCCTGGGTTATGTTTAGAAACTTGGTGAGTCGGCAGTCTTTGAAGGTTCGAATCTTCTGAGTTGCGAATTTATAAATTAAATATAAATTAAATCGCACGAATAAAATTTTTCCTTTTTATATTTCAGCCTCAAATTTTCAGGAACTGTTCGTAAAAAACTTTGAAATTTATTCATACGTTTCTCATAGGAATAAGGATGTAATGTTTCATTTGTTGATCTCGTATCCGAGACCTAGCTACAAGTTCGTGACTTTTCCACGGATGAATTTTTTCCGTGTACAAACGTTCTTCATCCAAAAAAGAACTGCAAACTCATTATTAATTATTACATTTTCATTATTTATGATCGAGAAAGTATTAGAATTGTTCGAAGTTTGACACCACCATTTTTCAACGGATCTCCACGTTTTGAGAACCCTGAAGTCGAAAATCAAGTTTTGGTGATGGCTTCTGTCTGTCTGTCTGCCCGTCCGTCCTTAAACACAATAACTCTCCATAAAATGAATAGATCAAATCGAGCTTTGGCACATATTTTTCAGGTCCTAAAAGAAAGAACGAGTTCGTTAACCAGCATTTCTTGACCAATCGAAAATGCTATCCAAAAATCGAATTTTCCGTTTTTACGCTAAACGACGGCAGATACGTGAATAAAGTTTAAGAAAAGAACTGAAGCTCTCCAAAATATCTATATTTTTTGTTTCGACCATTTTTCGATAGAACTCGTTTTCTATGTTTGTTACATTCTCATCATAATGAGAAGGTATTGGTTTTATGTGAAAAATGACTTTCGCGGATTCCATCAAATGTCGACGTTTTGAGGCCCCGTGAGTCAGAAAAAATAGTTTTTACGTCGGTGTCTGTCTGTCGTTGTCGTCATTTTCGTCGTCGTCGTTGTCGTTGTCGTTGTCGTTGTCGTCGTTGTAGTCTGTAAACACGATAACATTTGAAGAAATTATCCGATGGGATTGCCCCTTGACACACTTTATAAGAGTGTGAAAAGAAAGGACGAGTTTGTCAGCCAGCTATTTTGGACAAAATTTCAAAAAGTTAGAGCATTTTTAAAATTGTTGTGACCATTTTTTTCCGAAATTTGAAATTTCTATTTACGGCTCTTCATAGCACATGGAATTCGAACAATTTATCCTCATGACCTTTTTTGATGAAAGTAAAATTGTTAGTGCTATAGCATTTTCAAAATCCAAAAAAACAAAAGAAAATTAACATTATGAGCCAAGCAACGCACGATATGAAAAAAACTCAAGCCGAGAAAAGTGTTTCTTTTTGCACGCCCTACAAGTTTATCATAACGACTTTTTGAATTTTCTTCAAAAATTGAAAATTCACATTTTTTTTGCACAAAAAATAATGAAAAATCCAAAAATTTAATTTTACGGTCAAACTATGCAAGTAACGGCAAATGACGATTCAACAAAAATTGTGCACTCAAAAAAGATCTACATATTTGTTATTGATCACTTTTTGACGGGATGTGCAGTTTTTGTATTATTTTTAAAAATTCCATTAACAGTGAAAAAATCAGCCCGATAAGTGGGCACATTCTCATCAAAACTTTGCTTATTTATTTTCTTTTTCATCTTGTGTGTGTTTTTGAAAAATATCTCATTGTTTTCATGTTCTCAATACTATTTCTAACCATTAAAACAAGAAAATAACCATCATTAATGCTCACGGTACTTGAAAATGTGTATTTTTACATTCTCATCCAGAGAAGGTATTA
>CAKNXH010000825.1:0-11533 GCA_932178445.1 Andricus quercusramuli | reverse complement strand
ACCATTACTTTACCATTACTTTACCATTACTTTACCATTACTTTACCGTTACGCTGTAGCGTAATGTTTGCGTTCGGCCGGTCCGCCAGGGTATTGACGCAAAAATAGTATTGGGAGATTTCAACGCGAAAATTGGAAAAGAACCGATGTATACGCCTAAAATAGAATCAGAAAGTTTGCATGACGTCAGCAATGATAATGGAACTAGAGTAATAAACTTTGCAGCTTTAAAGAACCTCGTTGTCAAAAGCACATATTTCAAGCTTAAAAATATACATAAGGCCACCTGGACATCACCCGATGGTAACACTCACAATCAGATTGATCACGTTCTAATTGACAGAAGACGTCATACAAACATTCTCGATATAAGATCGTATAGGGGAGCGGATTTAAATTCAGACCATTTTCTCGTGACAGTAAAACTAAGATCTAGGCTAGCGTTAAGTAAGAAAACAAGCCGCACAGAGCCAACAGTTCGTTTCAATATGGATAAGTTCAAAACAGCAACAGAAACATTAAATTATCAAGTTGAGATTTCTAATAGTTTCGACGCTCTCCAAGAACAGAGTATAACAATAATTACGAGGAGGACCCGGAAACCATGTGGAGCAATATGAAAAAGGCGATAAAGACAGCCGCGAAACTTACGATAGGTTTAAAGAAATAATATTTAGATTTAGGTTTAAAGAAAGTAACCAAAAGCAAACCATGGTTTGATGAAGACTGCAAACTCTGGTTTGCAAAACGTCGGAAGGCAAGACTAAGTAGTTTACAAAATAAGGGCGGTCAAACACATAAGAAGTATCTCGAGATTAGCAAAAGTACAAATAGGGCTCTATAGATCCAAGAAAAGGGAGTTGGAAAAGAATAAAATACTAGCAATAGAAGCGCATAATAAACAAAATAACCCGTGTGAGATGTACAGGGGAATCAATTTTATAAAGAAAGGCTTTGAAAGTAGAACGGAAGTAATGTGGGACGAAAATGGCAATCTAGTAGCCGTTGCGACAGAGAGACTGAATTTATGGAAAGACTATTTCGATAAACTATTAAATGTACGCGAAGCCCCCGTTGAAGGTAATCTCGGCGGAATTCACACTGCTGATCTATTAATTAACAATCCTACTGATATAGAAATAGAAATGGCCATAAAGAAGCTGAAAAATAACAAAGCCGCGGGCATCGATGACCTACCGTCAGAACTGATAAAAAATGGAGGCCCTTGCCTCACAAGGCAAATATGTAAATTGATACGCGCAGTTTGGAAAACAGAACGCATGCCGGAAGAATGGAATACCTCTATCATTATTCCCATCTTTAAAAAAGATGATAAAACTAACTGTAACAATTATCGGAGAATTTCACTTGTGCTTTCGTGCTACAGCCCAAGTCGAAATTTTACCCCTACTTTAAGCATACAAAGTCTGCAGCCTCGTAGGCTCAAAAAGGCTTTAAGGAGGACTTGTTTCTGTACATTTACATCCTACTTAAGGCCTCCAAAGTGGTACATATTTCCATTTTCTCCACTTGTAGGCTTTAAGTAGGCTGTAACTAGAACCTCCATTGAGCCTACATGCCTACCTCAATGCACCATTGGAGGCTTAAAGTAGGATGTCGTGGGACCCTATTTTATTATTATTATTTATATTATTATATTATTAATATACCCTATCATTATTGCGCATGCGTAATTGAGTTTTATTGACGCGCTTATTCAAAAGTTAAATAGCCCATTATAGTTTATTGAAATAGACTTTTGAATTATAAAAAAGAACCAAATTTATTTCTAGGTACTAATGCAATGCATACAAATTAAGTTTTAAATGAAAGATTTTGATCTATAATAAAGTTCTGAAGATAATTGGGTATGCTGTAATTTGATAACATTTGTTGAATATATAGAAATTAATAATAAATTATCCAACATATTGATTTATTTTCAAAGCTGCATCCATTCTCTCTCTGTATCTTGATTTCCTGAAAATGCCGGTATTACGTGTCAATCATAATACGGAGCCCTGGTCAGATCCGTACAGGAGACCCTGGCCGAGTCTCTGGAATGAAACCTCCTGGTTGAGTCCATATAATGAGGACTCCCAGTTGACTCGAAATGAGGGGGATATCCTCCGCTACTACAAACGTCACTGACGATTCCTGAATTAAAATTTAAAAATTTAAAAAAGGTTTCAACAAGTTTCAGAAGATTTCGATAATTTCAAACGAACAAAAAAGATTTTACAAATAAAGATTGAAGAAAGATTTTGAAGAATCAAGGATTTTTAACTTTGAAACGATTTCAGTTTTTTTTGTTGTGAAATTGCAAAATATTTAAAAAAATATTTTAATGATTTGAAGCGAATACAATAGATTCCACAAAAACGGCAGACTTCAAAAAGCATAGAGTATACCAGATTCCAGAGATTCAAAAACATTTAAAAGATCTTACACGATAATTCCAAACGAACATAAAAGATTTTACAAATAAAGATTGAAGAAAGATTTTGAAAAATCCAAAATAATTCACAACCAACGATTAACCAGTTAACTGGTAGGCTAGAAATCGACGTTGTGTGCCAAAACTGGTTTTTAGGTCGCTGATGACGAAATTGACGAATCCGGGGTGAAAATTTAAAAATTCAAAATGGCGGGTCCGATATGGTGGTCTAGAATGCTAAAATCACGTTACTTGAATGAAAGGCAGTACTGAAGAGTTTTTTAAGTCGCTGATGAATTTCCTAATATATTATCAGCTGATTTGAACTTTTCAATTTTGACCCCGGATTCGTCATCAGCGACCAAAAAAACAACTAAGTACTGACTTCCATTCAAATCACGTGACTTTTGCATTTAATTTAACATATTGGATCCGCCATATTGGGTCCGCAATTTTGAATTTCTCAATTTTGACCTTGGATTCGTCATCAGCGACCAAAAATCCTAGGGCATACCAATTTTTATCGAAATCCATTGAGTTTTGTGGCAGTTATTCAAAGTGCGCATATATGCGTCATTACCAGTTTTGGCCTGGATGATTTCTGCGCATATATGCGTCATTACCAGTTAACTGGTTAAGGAAAGATATAAAAAATTCTAAAATATTTCAAAAAGATTTGACATGAATTTAAAGATTTCACATAGATTTCAAAACTTTTAGGAGATTTCAAGGATTTTTGAACTTTGAAACGATTCCAGCTTTTTTTTGTTGTGATATTGCCAGTGTGGATTCCGCCGAAACCGATCTACAAGCGTTCAAATGTTTACAATTAGACAACTGTTAGAAAAGAAATGGGAATTTAATGAAGCAGTACATCAGCTATTTATCGATTTTAAAAAAGCTTACGACTCTATTATACGAGCGCGAATGTACTGTATCCTAGAGTTCTTGGGTGTGCCAAGAAAATTGGTTAGACTTATCGAAATTTGCTTAAGAGGGCTGTGTACATGGGCATTTGGAGGCATGTCGCATTCCCGCATTTTCTCTGAAAGTATTGTGAAAAATATGACTTATGTGGTATTCCTGGATTAGCAAAAGAATAAAGTATGTTCCTCTGGAGTCAAATGTGAATTAGTATTTATTATATTAAAAATATGATTGGTCAAAGTTACCCTACTTTGAAGGCTGATTTCTCGGCTTGTAATGATTATTTCGAAATCTTAACAACGGAAAAACGTAGATCAATTGTTTCTGAAAAAAATAATATATATGAAAAAACGATTGGTTTTAAATAAATATTAAAATGAATGGGAAAACGAACAGCATTTTTGTGTTAAATTTAGGGCAAGTAACTACCGATCCTGGCGGCCAAATATTGAGGAGACATTTAGGCACGCCCACGCTATTGTACTCACTACAATGCATACCCTTTACCTCACCCCGGCAGGTTCTAGGGCCCACACTAACTATAATTCACATCTGGCACCACTCTCAAGAAAATCTTTTGAGATTCAATTCTGAATTTTCTCTTTAGCCACCAAAGAAATGTACGAAATGTTAAAGTTCCCAAAAAATTTGCCAAAAATACTTCTCTGACGTTCAACGAATTTGCATGTTTCTTGAAATTCTGATTCGAATGATATATACTTTTAGGAGTCACTTTTATGATGAAAATTGAACATAATAATCGAAAAATTAAAAGAAACCAAGTTTCCTATTTTGTCAATCGAATGCCAATAGCAAAAATCTCGATTGAAATGTCGTAATGTATCACAAAAGTGGTTTCTATTTGAGAAAGAATAATTTGCAAGCCGAAAAATTTGTCTTTAAAATAAGGTCTACTTTGATCAAGCATGTTTGTAATATCATCAATATTTATTCAAATTTTATTAATGCAATCTGTGAGAAGTCGAAACAAAGTTTGAAATGTTGAAAATACTCAACTGAATTTTCGTCTAATCGAAACATTTCATTGGGATAGTTTCACAATATATTCGATTTCACAAGGCGGATAAAAATTATCCGTCGTCGGATAATTTCGAGGGACAAAAATTCCCTGTGTAAGAAGAAACTTTTTTAAATATTGCCTCGCGCTACACGCTCGTTCATTGTACATCCGCACATTTTTGAATAAGACTTTTTAAATTGAAGGTCAAATCATCGACAACTGAAATTTAGTGATTGTGAATTCTCTTTTGCTAAAGCTCCTTCGGCTTCAACAAACACATTTTCATCACGTGTCTCGTGAGAAAAAACGGTTAAAAGCAAATTTCAAGATATAATTAAAAGACAAATTTGATATTAAACATTCCATTGTACCCTGTGCCTTTTTATCCAACAATTTAATTCGTATATTTGTAATGTCATTTTTCACGATTAAAACAAAAACTGTGCATGTTATCAAAAAATGATTGAATACAAATTTGTAGTTCTTCTTTGGGTGGATAACTTTTGTCTATTTATTTCTTTCGTAACTTGTGTCGTTTGCCAAAAATGTGATTGTTCTATTTTCGATGTTATTTTTTACGAATGAAACAAAAAGTACACGTCAAATGAAAAAGTGATTCATAAAGAATTTGTAGATCTTTTTTTATGCATGATTTTTGCTTGTTCATCTCTTATCGTATTTTGAATAGCTTGACCGCAAAATAAAATTTTTGATTTTTCAAGAAAATTCAAAAAGTTCTTACGATAATCTTGTAGGCCTGTCAAAAAGCAATATTTTTCTCCTGTTGACATTATTTCATACTGTATGTTTTTCAGCTTAAAATGTTCATTTTCGTTTGTTGTTTTGGATTTTGAAAATGCTATAACTCTGATAATTTTCTTTTTGTCAGACAAAAGTCATGAGGATAAATTGTTTGGCTTGCAACATTAATTAAGAAAAACGATAATTTGCGTTATGCATACAGTTTCGCAAGTCATATAATAGTCTCTTCTCAATGAAAAGAAGCAGAAACAAAATTTTGCGAAACCTTCGGTATCTTCGCTGGGAAGTGATAAACAAAATAACAATTTGTTTACAATTGATAATGTTGCCCAGTTGCAAACAATTCGTAAATGTAATATGACGTTGGTAATAAGCTGTTCATCACTCAGTACGATTTGCAAAACGTTTGTAATTTTTGGGTATTTTAAAGAAGTAACTAATTTGTTTAATTGCAATTTTAATATTATTGCCGGCTGAGCAACGTTTTACAAATTTCATAATTTTCAGATCTCGACTTTTATGAATTTTGCTACCCAAAAACGCAGCCTTCGCAATTTCCGCTGGAATTTTAGGAGTCGAATTGCAAAAAATTTAACGGTGATCTAAAAAACGATAATGTATTTAGTTTTGCAAATCATAAAACAGTCTCTTCTCAATGGAAAAAAGCAGAAACAACATTTTTCTAAACGTCTGGTATTTTCGCTGGCGAGTGATTATCAAAATAATAATTTGTTTATGATTAATAATGTTTCCGCTTCACGAAAGTTTTGCAAATTTAATACAGGATAGAGACTGAGTTTATAATTACACACTCAAGTTTGCAAAATGTTTTCAATTGCCCTGGAGCAATGTGGGGCAAATTTTGCAAATTTATTTTTTTAAACATATTACCGACCCCATCACGTTTCGCAAAATTTTATTTTATGTCCAAAATATAAAAAAACAACTTTACCATTTTTTTGGAGACCTCCGGAATTTTTTTAATTGACTAAATTTGTATGTCTAATTCCAATGGCTTAATTTTTTAACCACCTTATTGTGTATATAATGTATTGTTGGTACTTATAATAGAAATGAGAGTTGCACTAAATAAGTAACGTATACTACGTACATTTTTCGAAGAACGATTTTTTTACCACCCCATTATGTATATGTCCCATTATTCATAACTGAAGTCTGAAGAAATACACTAATATTTAAACAATTGGCCTTCTTAACGCAGCAATGTTTTCAAGATAAATCTTCAATTAAAGTTGTCATACAACACGTAAAAAATAAGAGCTATATTTCAAGCTTTATTTCGACTTCATGCGGCTACTTTATCCGAAACTATGGTTAACAGTTATTACTTATGCCATATGTCTTAATTCGTAAATAAATAAGGCAGAATAGGCATGTTTGTCAAATTTTAATAAATACTGATGATATTCAAAATATGCTTGGTCAAAGTTACTCTACTTTTCAAGAATAATTTATCGGTTTGTAACTATTATTTAACAATTAAAAAGTAACATTTCAATAAAAAACACTTTTTTTCTAGTATCTTGAGAAATTTCAGTCTGAATTTTTACTTGATATCAAGTACATTTCGAAACTATCCCAATGAAATGTTTCTATTAGACAAAAATTCAAATAGAGCATTTTCGACATGTCAAACTGTGGTTCGACTTCGTACGGCTATTATGGGAGAAACTATTGTTAACAATTATTACTTGTGTAGTATGCTGGATTCGTAAACGAATAAGGTAGAAGGGATCTTTCAAGATAATTCAACGGAAAGAAAGATTTAAAGGTCAACTGTGATTGAAAATATTAACGGATTTTTTCCAATCTTTTTTTGATTTACTCGTAATAATATAACGAGGCTATTACAGTATATTATAATTGAATCAATTGATAATGTACAAAATTTAGATTTTTCTACGGTGTGTCTAATCTCAAACAATGGGAAGGTCGCGCCAGGCCAAAAACCGTCCGCTCGACAAACTACCCCCCGCCGCACGGGTGCCTGACGCAGGCCGACTGTCCCCCGATAATGACTTTATTGCAGGAAATTTTTTTCACACTTTTTTTCCGATGTACCCTTTTTTCCTGAGAATATTCCTACGGTGATTGGCTGTCGAAATTTTTTTTTTCACTAACAAGCTCCACCTTTTTGGGCGTGCTTATCATATTTCTGTCTCTCTCGCACACTCAACTCAGAATTCCCACGGGTGTCCCCAGCCCTCTTAAGTGGCAGTAGGGGTAGAATACACGCAAACTGTAGTTTATCTTAAGAGGGCTGGGGACATGAGCTTTTGTAAGGTGATAGTTGGCCAATAGTTCCTTGGAAACTATAGAGAAAAGTATGACTTGTGTGGTATGTCTGGATTCAGAACATAATGAGCTATTCCAATTATTTATCCAATTTTTAAAAACTTTTCTTATTTTTAAAATATGCTCGGTCAAAGTTACCCTACTTTTGAAGACTAATTTCTCGGCCTGTAATGATTATTTCAGAAATTTTCGAAATGCTTACTATAGATTGACATTTTATCTACAAATTTATGTATCTAATTAAATAATTCTTCTTAAATAAATATGAGAAAACATGTGCCAACAAAGTGTCTGCATTGAGCAAATTCAAGACAAGTAACTACCGATCCTGGCGGCCAAATATTGAGGAGACATTTAGGCACGCCCACGCTATTGTACTCACTACAATGCATTTCCCTTACCTCACCCCGGCAAGTTCTAGGGCCCACGCTAACTGTAAATCACATCTGGCACCAATCTGAAGAAAATCTTCTCAGATTCATTTCTGAATTTTCTCTTTAGCCACCAAAGCAATGTACGAAATGTTAAAAGTTCCCAAAAAATTTGCCAAAAATACTTCTCTGACGTTCAACGAATCTGCATGTTTCTTGAAATTCTGATTCGAATGATATATACTTTTAGGAGTCACTTTCATCATATAAATTGAACGTAATAATCGAAAAATCAAAAGAACCCAAGTTTCCTATTTTGGCAATCGAATGCCAACAGTTATACAATGGTTATACATATTATAAAGCCGCAAGAAATCGAAATGAAGTTTGAAAGTTTGAAAATTATACTCCACTTGAATTTTCATCTAATCGAAACATTTCGTTGAGATAGTTCCGAAATATACTTGATATCCAGTGAAAATTTGCAATTAAATTCTGCATAATACTAGAAAAAAATCGTTTTGTATTGAAATCTTACTTTTTAAATGTAAAATAATAGTTTCAAACCGAGAAATTAGTCTTCAAAAGTAGGGAACTTTGACCAAGCATATTTTGAATGTCATCAATTTTTATTCAATTTTGACAAATTGTACTTCTGCCTCATTCATTTACGAAATCAGGCATACTACATACGCTATAGTTATTAACAATGGTTATACATATTATAATGCCGCAAGAAGTTGAAACACAAAGTTTGAAATGTTGAAAATACTCTATCTGAATTTTCGTCTAATCGAAACATTTTATTGGGATAGTTCCACAATATAATCGATATGCAGTGAAAGTTTGGAGTTCACTTTTGCATTATAATAGAAGAAAATCGTTTTGTATTGAAATCTTACTTTGTGGATGTAAAATGATAGTTACAAACCGAGAAATCAGTCTTCAAAAGTAGGGTAACTTTGACAAGGCATATTTTTAATATCATCAATATTTATTAAATTTTAAAAAGTATTCCTTGTACCTTATTCATTTCCAAATTCAGTGAAAAAACGGAAATAAATTTTGCATTATACTAAAAAAACAGCGCTCTGCATTGAAAGCTTACTATTTACTAGTAAAATGATAGTTTCAAACCGAGAAATCAGTCTTCAAAAGTAGGGTAACTTTGACCAAGCATATTTTGAATATCATACATTTTTATTAAATTTTGACAAATTGTACTTCTACCTTATTCATTTACGAATCCGCGCATACCACATACGCTATAGTTGTTAAGAATGGTTATACATATTGTTATATGTATGTATAATGTTATACAGATTGTTTCACAATATAATCGATATTATCAGTGAAAATTTGGAATGAAATTTTGCATTATACTACAAAAAAAAAGCGTTTTGTATTGAAATCTTACTTTTTACTTGTAAAATAATAGTATCAAACCTATAAATTGGTCTTCAAAAGTAGGGTAACTTTGAACAAGCATATTTTTAATGTCATTAAGATTCATTGAAATTTGACAAATAGTCCTTCTACCTTATTCATTCACGAATCCAGGCATACCACATACGCTATAGTTGTTAACAATGGTTGTACATATTATAACGCCGCAAGAAGTTGAAATAGTTTGAAGGTTTGAAAATTATACTTTACTTCAATTCTCGTCTAATCGAAATCGTTGAGATAGTTTCACAATATAATCGATATTCAGTGAAAATTAGGAATGAAAAAAATTCCATTCCAAATTCTCACTGAATACATAATGCCCTACTTCTGAAGACCAATTTATCGGTTTGAAACTATTATTTTAGAAGTAAAAAGTAAGATTTCAATGCAGAACACTTTTTTTGTAGTATAATGCAGAATTTATTTCCAAATGTTCACTAAATTCGGAATTAAATAAGGTACAAGGAATATTTCCTAAAGTTCAATAAATATTAATGATATTAAAAATGTTCTTTCTCAAAGTTACCCTTTCAAAGACTGACTTCTTGCTTTGTAACTATTATTTTACATTTACAAAGTAAGATTGCAATACAAACCGATTTTTGTCTACTATAATGAACAAGTTAACTCCAAATTCACATTGAATATCGAATATATTGTGAAACTATCCCAATGAAATGTTTCGATTAGACGAAAATACAGCTAGAGTATTTTCAACATTTCAAACTTTGTGTTTCAACTTCTTGTGGCTTTATAATATGTATAACCATTGTCAACAACTATAGCGTATGTGGTATACCTGGATTCGTAAATTAATAAGGTAGAAGGACTATTTCGACTGTCCCGAAGAATAAGTCACTAACAAAGTTTTCCGTATACACAGTGTATCAACTATATTTTACTTCCCTAAAGTGTCGTATCCCTATGTATTTTTAAATGGAGATACGACACCCTAGCCAAGCATAATGTAGTTGATACACTCTGTTTTCGGAAAAATTGGTTAGTGACTTATTCTTCGGGACAGTCGATTTGTCAAATTTTAATGAATCTTAATGACATTAAAAATATGCATGGTCAAAGTTACCCTACTTTTGAAGACCAATTTATCGGTTTGAAACTATTATTTTACAAGTAAAAAGTAAGATTTCAATACAAAACGATTTTTTTCTAGTATAAGGCAAAATTTCATTCCAAATTTTCACTGAATATCGATTATATTGTGAAACAATCCCAATGAAATGTTTCGATTAGACGAAAATTGAAGTAAAGTATAATTTCCAAACTTTCAAACTTTATTTCAACTTCTTGCGGCTTTATAATATGTATAACCATTGTTAACAACTATAGCGTATGTGGTACGCCTGCTTTCGCGAATAAATAAGGTAGAAGTACAATTTGACAAAATTTAATAAAAATTTATGATATTCAAAATATGCTTGGTCAAAGTTACCCTACATTTGAAGACTAATTTCTCGGTTTAAAACTATTATTTTACATTTGAAAAGTGAGATTTTAATACAAACCGATTTTTTTGTAGTATAATGCAGAATTTATTTCCAAATTTTCATTGAATTCGTAAATACATAAGGTAGAAGGAGTTTTTCTCAAAAATTAATAAATATCCATGATATTGAAAATATGCTTCCTCGAAGTTACCCTACTGTTGAAGACTGATTTCTCGGTTTGTAACAATTATTTTACATTTAAAAAGTAAGATATCAATACAAAATGCTTTTCTTCTAGTATAATGCAAAATTTCATTTCCAATTTTGGATTTTTCGACTTCATAATCATTGTCAACAACTACAGCGTATGTGGTATGCCTGAATTCATAAACGAATAACGTGGAAGGGATTTTTAAACATAATTGAAAAGGGAATAAGTCTTGAGAGTAAACTGGGATCGAAAATATTGATCGATTTTTTTCAATCTTTTTTTGATTTACTTGTAATAATATCATGAAACTAATGCAGTCCATTAAAATTGAGTTAAGAAATATTGTACACAATTTTGATTTTTCTCCGCTGTGTCTAATCTCAAACAATGGGAAGGTCGCGCCAGGCCAAAAACCGTCCGCTCGACAATCTACCCCCTGCCGCAAGGTTACCGGTTTCCAGACAATGCCTGACCCAGGCCGACTGTCCCCTGATAATGACTTTATTGCAGGAAATTTTTTTCACACTTTTTTTCCGATGTACCCTTTTTTCCTGAAAATATTCCTACGGTGATTGGCTGTCGAAATTTTTTTTT
>CAKNXH010000824.1:1011-19357 GCA_932178445.1 Andricus quercusramuli | reverse complement strand
TTGTAATGCAAAGAGTTCAAAGCAATTCGCAGCATTCAAAAGAATTCAAAAGAATTCGAAGGATTCAAAAGATTTCGAAGAATTCAAAAGATTTCGAAGAAATCAAAAGAATTCAAAAGAGTTCTAAGAACTCGAAAGAATTCGAAGAATCAGGAAGGTCCCAATAATCGTGTAACTTGGTTAATGTGTCGTTGAGGAATCTGATAAAAGTAACACTTAGAAGAAAAAAGTAACGTTTCTGTTTGGCATTTTATAGTATGAAATGGAATATCAAGTAATTCAAAGTAGACAGAAAAGAAGAAAAGTGGCTTCTCCATTACTGGCACGAAGATCACGATTACTGGGATGTTTAGCCAATGAGGGTTCGTGCACATAATGCGTCACACGGTTTTATTTTGTTTATGTCGTGGTATCCCTGTGAGCTTCGAGGCAAGTTTATTCTCGTATTTATTTAAACAATGGAAAAACGTATGACGTATTATGTGCACGACCCCTTGCTTAATTTTTAATGCAAAGAATTCAAAAGAATTCGAGGAATTCAAGGAGTTGAAAGAATTCAAGAAATTCAAAAGAATTCAAGGAATTCAAGGAATTCAAAAGAATTCAAGGAATTCAAAAGAATTCAAAAGAATTCAAGGAATTCAAAAGAATTCAAAAGAATTTAAGGAATTCAAAAGAATTCAAGGAATTTAAAAAAAATCGAAGAATTCTAGGAACTTGACAGAATTCGAAGAATTCGGAAGAATTCAAAGAATCCGAAAGTATTCAATGAAATGCATTTTTAACCTTAGGTCGCTTATTGTAATCGTGAGTAAGTATCCCAGTAATCGTGAAGGTCCCAATAAGCGTCTCAATTGGTTTATGTATAGTGTAAAATTGTATTATGTTCACGACCTCTTACTTAATTTTCAATGCAAAGAATTCAAAAGAATTTTAAGCATTCAAAAGAATTCTTTAAAAGAATTCAGTAGAATTCAAGGAATTCGAAAAAATTCGAAGAATACAAAAGAACTCGAAGAATTCTAGGAATTGAAAAGAATTCGAAGAATTTAGAAGAATTCTAGGAACTTGAAAGTATTCAAAGAATCCAAAAGTATTCAAAGAAATTAATTTTTAATTTTAGGTCGCTTATTATAATCGTAAGTGAGTAAGTGTCCCAATAATCGTGTAACGTGGTTAATGTATTCTTAAAAAATATGATAAAAGTAACATTTAGAAGAAAAAAATTACATTTCTTTTTAGCATTTTATAGTATGAAATGGGATTTCAATTAATTCAAAGTGTACAGAAAAATAGAAAATTGGCGCCACCATTAATGGTACTAAGGTCACGATTACTGGGATGTTAACTCAATTACTTAATTTTTTAATGCAAAGAATTCAAAAGAATTGATAAGAATTCAAAGAATTCATAAGAATTTAAAGAATTCATAAAAATTCAAAGAATTCAGAAGAATTGAAAAGTCTTCAAAGAATACAAAAGTATTTCAACAATTGAAATTATTTTTAATTTTAGGTCGTTACTTCTAATCTTAAGTAATACTTAATTTTTGAATTAGAAGAATTAAAAAAAATTGAAAATTCAAAAGAATTACAAGAATTTAAAAGAATTCAAAAGTCTTCCAAGAATTCAAAAAATTTCAAAAGAATTATAAGAATGCAAAGAATTCACAAAGTTCAACAGAATTTAAAGAATTCAGAAGAATTCAAAAGAATTCGAAGAATTCAAAGGATTTCCGAACTGCAGGAGTTCAAAAAGTCCAAAAGTTTTCAAAGAATTCTGGAGATTTCAAAAGAACTGTAAGGATTCTAAGAATTCAGATGAATTCAAAAGAATTTAAAGAATTCAAAGAATTCCAAAAATCGAAGAATGCAAAGAATTCAAAAGAATTCGAAGAATTCAAAAGTATTCAAAAAATCCAAAAGTATTCAAAGAATTGAAATGAATTTTTTATTTTGGGTCGTTAGTTTTAATTTTAAGTAATATTTAATTTTTGAACTAAAATTTTTTTTTAATTCAAAAGAATGTAGAAGAATTCAAAATAATTCACAAAAGTCAAAGAATTCAAAGGATTTCAGAACTCGAAGAATTCAAAGAATCCAAAAGTGTTGGAAGAATTTAAATTAATTTTTCATTTTAGGTCGTTAGTTTTAATCTTGAGTAATACTTAATTTTTGAATTCGAAGAATTAAAAAAAAATTAAAGAGAATTAAAAGAATTTAAAAGTATTGAAAAGTCTTCAAAGAATTCAAAAAATTTCAAAAGAATTATTAGAATGCAAAAGAATTCCCAGAGTTCAACAGAATTGAGAAAAATTCTAAAGAATTCGAAGAATTCAAAGGATGTCAGAACTCGAGGAGTTCAAAAAGTCCAAAAGTTTTCAAAGAATTTTGGAAATTTCAAAAGAACTGTAAGGATTCTAAGAATTCAAAAGAATTCAAAAGAATTTAAAGAATTCAAAAAATTCGAAGAATTCAAAGGATTTCAGAACTCAAAGAATTTAAAAAATCCAAAATTATTCAAAGAATTCACGAGATTTGAAAAGAACTGTAAGGATTCTAAGAATTCAAAAGAATTCACAGAATTCAAAAGATTTTAAAGAATTCCAAAAATTCGAAGAATGCAAAAAATTCCAAAGTATTCACAGAATTTATGACAATTCAAAAGAATTTGAAGAATTCTAAAGTATTCAAAGAATCCAAAAGTATTCAAAGAATTGAAATGAATTTTTAATTTTAGGTCGTTAGTTTTAATTTTGAGTAATATTTAATTTTTGAATTAAAAAGTTTTTTAATTCAAAAGAATTGAAACGAATTTAGAAGACTTCAAAAGCGTTCACAGAATGCAACAGAATTTAAAGAATTCAGAAGAATTCAAAGGATTTCAGAACTCAAAGAATTAAAAGAAAACAAAGGAGTTCGAAGAATCCAAAAGTGTTGAAAGAATTTAAATTAATTTTTAATTTTAGGTCGTTAGTTTTAATCTTGTGTAATACTCAATTTTTGAATTCAAAGAATTGAAAAAAATGAAAATTCACAAGAATTTAAAAGAATTCAAAAGATTTCAAAAGAATTATAAGAATACAAAAAAATTCACAAGGTTCAACAGAATTTAAAGAATTCAAAGGATTTCAGAACTCGAAGAATTAAGAAAATCCAAAATGTAAGGATTCTAAGAATTCCAAAGAATTCACAGAATTAAAAAGATTTTAAAGAATTCAAAGAATTCCAAAAATTCGAACAATGCTAAAAATTCAAAAGTATTCAAAGAATGTATGAGAATTCAAAAGAATTAAAAAGTATTTAAAAAATCCACAAGTATTCAAAGAATAGAAATGAATTTTTAATTTTAGGTCGTTAGTTTTAATTTTGAGTAATTATAATTTTTGAATTATAAAATTTTTTAATTCAAAAGAGTTCAAAAGAATTTAGAAGAATTCAAAGGAGTTCACAGAATGAAAGAGAGTTTAAAGAATTCAAAAGATTTCAGAACTCGAAGAATTCAAAAGAGTTCCAAGAATCCAAAAGTGTTCAAAGAATTGAAATTAATTTGTAATATTAGGTCGTTAGTTTTAATCTTGAGTAATAGTCAATTTTTGAATTCAAAGAATAAAGTTTTTTTAAGAATTCAAAAGAATTAATTCAGAACAATTGAAAGAATATAAGAGTATTCAAGGAATATGAAAAAATTCAAAAGAGTAGTAGATGTACATTCAGTGTATGGTCTGTATGGTTGTGAGAAACGCTGAATACCTCTTTCGATGAAATTTTGTATAAATATTACCTGCAAATGATTATTCGAAAGTCGAATAAAGCGAGAATAAAGAAATTTTATTTCCTTTGTATCACACACTATTATAGAGAAACCTGAGGTTTTGTATGTTAAAAGGTGGCAGCACATGTCTGGGAATATTTTTGTATTCTGACATGTAGTCACGTTAGCATTATTTTTCTTACGTCTCTAAATAAGCGAGAATAAAGAAATTTTATTTGCTGTGTATCACACACTATTAGAGAAACCTGAGGTTTCGTATATTTAAAGGTGGCAGCACATTTATGGAATATTTTTATATTCTGTCATGTGTCGTTACAGACTCAGTTTGTGCGAAACCGGCATGGCGCTTCTCCCGGCGACCGCAGGGTGGCGCCCGCATCTTTTTCTAAAGTGGCTTTCTCCCACCAGCCACCATATTCAAATAATTTGTAATACAGGTAATACAAGGGCTTCGAGGTGAACATTGCAAATATTAAAAATATATATTTAGCAATAATATAGCAACTTGAGTTGACCAGACAGACCTGCCCCATAATATTACCTGTCATTTAAAACAAAAATTAGCATGATATTTTAATTTCCCTCTTTTTAAATTGGCGGAAAAAAATAACATGGGACGGTCGGTAATACGTGACGTCATAATGTACTACATGCCCTTAATAACAGGCTTTTACAGATAAAAGAATTGGCTGCCCTGCTGCAACAGTAGTTTCCGAAAGAAATATTGAATTTTTTTATTTTTCTCGGAAATGGTACAAGATATCATAAATGAGTAAAGAAACTATTTGTAAAACTTTTCTAAATGTGCCAATTATTTTCTTCACATTTTTTCGTCTTTGTTATTGTTTGCAAGAAAAATGCGAAAAATCGATTTCATAAAAAAAATTTCTCCTGGCCACAAAAGTTATTTAGCCCGCATAAAAGTCACAAGGTATTTTCCTCATTAAGGGTATGTGACACAGCCAAATACCTACATTGCCGACCTCACTTTTTCAATTTTTCCGAATTTTTTTTTGAATCTAAGAACTTTTTTTGTAAATAAAATTTCGGGCTGAAACTTTGAAAAATGTATGAGAAGATAATAAACTACGTTTATGTACCTTATTCGAGGAAGAACTTCGCAAAAAATTATTTTCGAAGAAATTAAAACTGGGTGCATTTTTTGAACCTAAGAACTTTTTTTATAAGTAAAATATCGGCTTCAAACATTGAGAAATGCAAGAGCTGACAGTAAAGTACGTTTATGTACATTATTTGAGTATAAAAGATGCAAAAAGAAAAATTCCAACTAAGTGTCAACTCCGGTTCCGCTTGCCAGTTCGGTCGGTATTTTTGCGATGGGCACGACAATGCGAAATCTGGCGGCCACTAATCGAGGCTCTATCAGCTGACTCGTCTACATCTGAAATATGGGGTCCACGCTGTCAAAGATTGATGATCCGGTGTTCTTACAATGATATTTTTTGAAAGTTGTGTCCAGCATAAAAGTTGAGTGAAATATGTTGTTTCAATGTTGAATTATGTAAGTATTGAAATCGCTATTGGCCTCGTTCAGTGGCCGCCAGACTTCGCATTTTCATGCTCATCGCGAACACCGACCGAACTGGCAAGCGTTGTTGACATTTAGTTGGAATTTTTCTTTTTGCATCTTTTATACTCAAATGATGTACATAAACGTACTTCACTGTCGGCTCTTGCATTTCTCAAAGTTTTAAGCCGATATTTCACTTATAAAAAAAGTTCTTAGGTTCAAAAAATGCACCCAGTTTTAGTTTTTTCGAGAATAATTTTTTGCGAAATTCATCATCGAATAAAGTACGTAAATGTATTTTATTGTCTTCTCATACATTTTCCAAAGTTTCAGCCCGAAATTTTATTTACAAAAAAAGTTCTTAGATTCAACAAAAAATTTGGAAAATTGAAAATTTGAGGTCGGTAATGTAGGTATTTGGCTGTGTCACATGCCCTTAAAGAAAAAAATTGGATTTTTCTGAAAAACAAAGCAAAAAATTCAGATACGCATAACTTCGTAAAAAAAATTTTTTTTTCACAAATCGCAAGAATACGTTTTTTGCAACACCCACCTCAAAAGTTGACGTTTGCATGCATGTAGATGGCGCCTAAAGTACCTTATTTGAGCAGACTGTGCGTGAAAAAATTTTCGTGCATGCGCAGTTTGAAGATGGCTTACTTTAAACACTGGTGAAAAAGCTGCGCATGCGCACATTCGATATGAGGTACTTTGGACACTGGCATAGGTAACTTTAAACACTCGTGTTGATCTCTTCTTGAAATAAATTTACATTTGACTTGAACAAATGTTTTAATGATTGAAGTTTTGTTTTTAGGGTATCATATTCACAACCCCCCCCCCCCGGGTGGGGCAAAAAAGCATAAACGTCAACCTTTTTTTCACAAAATTTTTTTTTTTTCACAAAATCTTTTGTTCGCAAATTTTGTTTTCAAAAATTTGTGTTCACGAAATTTTTTTTCAAAATTTTTTTTTAGAACATTTTTTTTCAAAAATTGAAAAAAAAATTTTTTTCAAACATTAAAAAAAATTTGTTGTTGTAATTTCTTTACTCCACTCTATGCAATATAAAATTAGTATTTTTCGTTACCACCTCCTGACAACTTTTTCGGACGAGCGTTGCAAAAAATAGCGTGTGATACACGTGCGCGTAGGTGATTGTTAACTCGTATGATTGAACCTGCGGTTCGAAGCACTCGTCTACGTTTTATCACTCGCTTCGCTCGTGCGCTAACCACCGACTCATTCTTCGAGCCTCCGGCTTATGCTGCAAAATTCACACTCGCACACAATCACCTATTTTACCCACTTGTATCACAAATAACTATTGCGTAATTTTCTCTGAGAAACGACATATTTTGTCCTCGAGAGATTCTGCGACTTCAAGTGTAGAACCTGCCTGACTTGAAATGGATTCGGTCCATGACATTTGGTATCTTCCAGGAACATCACAAAAGAATATGTGGCTCACACATGCATCTATTTTTTCGCGTTTTCGAAATCTTTACCAGTGAAAATGGTTTTCGTAGAAGATTTGATCCATGCGCTTGTCGAAGTGAGTGCTCGTTTAACGGACGACGAGTGCATTTTCCACTTACAAAATATGTTGTATATGTGTAATACGGATGAGACATTCCGTATTTCTCGTATGTTAACCTCGGGTAGTGCTTTGAGGTTAGCATATAACATATATATGCAGCGAAGTGGTCATTTGTCGTACCTCATTTTACCGAATTTGAGTAAGTGGTTTTTACTTCATTTAGTGCATGTGTGTAATGTGAGTTTATGATAATTCATTTTTTTGAAATTATAATGGCTAGAGATGCTTCGACCCACGGTATCCTTCAATCCAAAACCCCGACCATGTTCTGGCGAATACTGTAGACTATTCACCTGGATTCGGTGATTATACATGTTCCGATGATCATGATAATCATGACAGTGAACAACATATAGAGGTTGTGGAAGAAGGGCCTGTGGAAGCACTCGTAGAAGCAGTTTAACATATTGAGGAGAATTCTGAACAGGAGGAGGAGGAAGAAGGAGAATTAGCCTACGAGGAGGATGATTACGATTACGACGAGGAGGATGAGCATGAAGACGAAAATAATGGAGGAAGTAGAACGGCCTCAGAACGTGAAGTTCACGAAAGCGTCTGGGATGACGTTCCATCCATTTGTGGTGTAGACTACTCCAACTTTCCAAACAAAAGATCCGGTAAGCTTTTTCTTACACAATTTTAATTTATTGTAAATTGAAAAAAAAATTTGTTTCTTTCAATATTTAAAATTATCAAATTAAATGAACTCTTTTTGAAATCATTGAAAAAATTTGAAATCTTTTGAAATTTTTCGAAATCTTTTGGAGCTTTTAGAAACATTGAAAAATTTTGCTATAACAAATAATCTTGAAGGATTCTTCGAAATATTTTGAAATCTTTTCGATTTTTTAATCTATCTTGAAAAATATTTGTGAAATCTTTGAAATATTGAAAAAGATGAAACTTTATCAAAATCTTTGAAACCTATGAAATATTTTTGAAATCTTTATGAAATCATTTAAATGTTTTTAAATCTTTCTGATTTTTTTCTAAATCTTGAAAAAATTTTCAAATATTTTAAAATCTTTGAAACCTTTGAAATCTTTTTAACAAATATTTATATCCTTTCAATGTGGAAAATTAGATGCCTGAATGAAGTCTTAATGAAATAATTGAATGAATTTGAAACATTTGGGAATTTTTTCGAAATCTTTGAAGATTTTTGGAGTGGTTTAAAATTTTCTTGAAATAGTAAAAAACCTCTATGAAACATATCGAAATCCTTGTGATTTTTTGTAACTTGAAAAATCTTATGAAATCTTTGAAATATTAAAAAAAAGTCATTCTTGAAATATTTCCATTTCTCAAAATCTTTTGAACGCCTGAGAAATCTTGAAAATTTTTAGAAATATCAGAAAATCTTTGAAATATCAGAAATATTTTTAAAATCTCTAAAATGTTTATAAAACCACTGAAATATTTTGAAATTTCCGTGATTTTTTTCTAAATCTTGAAAACTCTTTAAAATATCTTAACATCTTTAAAATCTTTAAAACCTTGAAAATATTCTCAAAAACATATATTATTTTTCAATGTTTGAAATTAAAATCTTCATAAAATCATTGAAATATGTTGGAATCTTTTTGATTTGTTTTATCTTGAAAAATCTGTGCCGAATTTTTTCAATAGTTTTTAAAACAAATATTGTTGAAATTTTTCGAAATCTTTCGGAACTTTTTGAAACATTTAAAAAATGTTGAAATAATAAATAATCCTAATAGAGTCATTGAAATATTTTAAAATCTTTTTGATTGTTTTTTTATCTTGAAAAATTTTTGTGAAATCTTTTAAATTATTTAAAAAAATCTTTGTCGAAATATTTGAAACCTATGAAATATTGGAAAATCTTCCAAACCATCGAAATCTTTTCAAATCTTAAAAATATTCGTGAAATCTTCAAAAGCTTTATAAAATCATTAAAATGTTTTGAAATCTTTGTAATTTTTTCTAAACCTTAAAAAAAATTTAAATATTCTAAAATCTTTGAAACCTTTGAATTCTTTTTGAAAAATATTTATTTTCTTTCAATATTGAAAGTCATTTGCCTGAATAAAGTCGTAATGAAATAATTGGATAAATATGAAATATTTGGGAATTTTTTTCGAAATCTCTGAAGATTTTTGGAAAGGTTTAACATTCTTTGGAATAATGAAAAACCTCTGTGAAATCATTGAAACATTTCGAAGTCTTTGTGATTTTTTTTCAAGTGAAAAATCTTATGAAATCTTTGAAACATTTAAAAAAAAAATCATTATTGAAGTATTTAGAATTTAAAAAAAATTTGAAACGTCTAAGAAATCATGACAACTTTCAGAAATATCCGAAAATCTTTGAAATCTGTCAAACCACCAAAATCATTTGAAATATTAACAATATTTTTTAAATCTTTAAAATCTTTATAAAAGTTTTTTTAAGTATTTAAAAATCTTTATGAAATCATTGAAATATGTTGAAATCTTTTTAATTAGTTCTTTATTCATAATGTGTCCCCTAAGGGTTTACATGACTTCCGTTCCTTACAAGACCATGTACAAACTTTATATTATCTTATCCTTACTATTTACAAATATTGACAACTATTTACATCAAGTTTTAAATCTATCTCCTTACTTCTACATTAATAGCGCAATTCTACTATCGGAAGAGTGAGCGAACGAGGGAAAGCGTGAAATCAAGAGAGCGAGAGCGAGCGCATCCGCATCTTAATCTACTTATACTATTATCTACATGTAACTACTTACAGATCTTTACGCTTCTAATCTATGCCACTTCCGTTTCCTTTTTCCTTCACTTACACTTCTCTTCTATCTCATTCTCATTTTGTCATTTTTCCACATCCATTATTTCATTCTTTCTCATTCGCCCCTCTAGCCCCCTCCAACGCCTTCATCCACTCCTCACCTATTCCATCCTCCCCTAGAATCTTTACCACATTCTATTGCCAGCTTCCTTTGTCTTCGATACCTCTCCTACATCCTTCCCATACATGCTCCCATGTTTCGTCCTCCAATTCACATATTCTGCACTTTCTGTTCTCATCCTTTTCCCAATACATTCCCTCATTTACCTCGTTTCCCAATCTAAATCTTGCTATTCTGGCCCATCTTCTCGCTCCCCATCCCTTCTCTAAATACTTTGGTACTCCTTCCTTTTTTATCATCCTATACCATTTATTATATTTTGATTCCTCAATCATCTCCCATCTTTCTGTTAATTGTCTTTCCCTCTCCCTTTTTTCCACTTCTTCATAGTTTACTCCAGTCCCGTCTTCTATATCTCCAGCCTTAAAGAACCCCCTCCTTTCTTCTTCCCATCTTGTCACTTCTACCGCCCTCCCTCTCCTTTCTTCTATCTCTTTCAAACACTTTTTCGCTAACTTCCCTCCATTCCCCTCCCTTAACTTCGTCTCAAATGTCCATGCTCAAATACCCTCTCTAGTACTTAATTTGTCTCTCTGTGCTTCTTCTCTCACCATATATCCAGGCGTTCTACAGTCCACTACTAGCGTCCACCTTATATACCTTTCTTGTAAACTCTCAATCTCTTTCCTTTCCTTCCATCCCCATATCTCCGCTCCATAACCTAATATCGGCCATACCAGCGTATCAAATAACCACATTCTCCTTCGTTAATCTTTCTTGAACCTTCTTTTTTCTATTCCCCAAATCTGTTTCATTATCCCTGCCATTTTTTTATCCTTTCTCTTATATGAACTCTATGATCTCCATTCGTTTGCAAGGTATATCCCCAATATTTAAACTCCTTTACTTCTTCTAACTTTACTCCCTTCCATCTCCCAGCCCATTCTTTCTTTCTCCCTCCTCCTTTTCTAAACCTCATGATCTTTGTCTTTTCTACATTCACATCCAATTTTTTTCCATCTAAGTATTTCTCCAATCCTGTAATTAAGCCTATCATTCCTTCTTCATTCTCTGCCATCAACACTATATCGTCCGCGTTTGCCAGTGTATATATCTTTTATTCTCCCATCCTAACTCCTACCCATCCCTTTTTCTTCATTTCTTCTTCTAGGTCTGAGATTAATATATTAAATAAAAGTGGAATCAGAGGACATACTTGCCTTACTCCTCTAACTACCCAGAAACTGTCTCCCACTTGCTCTCCTACATTTGCTCTGCTTTTTGTCTCTCTGGAAATTTCCGATACTCTCTTTATGAAGCCCTCTCGTATACCCTTTTTCACCATAACTTTTTCTATCTCGACTCTGTCCAATGAGTCGAACGCCACCTTTAAGTCCACGAATATTGCTATCGTTGTCCCTTTCTGAACCCTGTCTGATTCGGTGGCTCTACCCCCCCCCCCCCCCAACTTCTTTCTTCAATCTCTCCGACAAAACAGTTACATACATTTTATACAATGTTGGCATTAGCGTCACACCCCTATAATATTTAACCTCCTCCCCTTTGCCTTTCTTCACTAAGGGTACCACTACTCCTTCTCTCCATAACTCTGGCCACTCGTGTCCTCTCCATACTCTATTACACATTATCCATGCCCATTCCTTCAGTTCTGTCCCCCCATATTTCCATACTTCATTTAGAATCTCATCTATACCAGGTGTCTTTCCATTTTTCATTATTCCTCACACCTTGCCTATTTCTTCCCTTGTTATGTCCTCTTCCTTATCTCTTTCTCTAACATATTTCGCTCCTTTCCTAACTTTTCTCTCTACACCTCCTAGCAAATCCATAAAATATTTTTTCCATTCTACCATTTCAATATCCTGATTTACTCTTTTTCTTCTTTTTCTCTCTCTATTTACTACCTTCCAAACCTCTTCTTTACTTTTTTCTCCCTCTAATGTCACTATTGTCACTACCTCTAGTTTCTTGACCTACTCTCTTACCTCATCATCTACTATCACATAATCAATTACCGTTCCCCTTTCTCCTCCAGAGCGTGTATATTCCCCTTCCTCATCTCCCTCTATATTTCCGGTCAAGATAAACCATCACAACTCTTCCAAGCTCTTTATCAATTTCTTTCCCTCCCCATTCAGTATCTTGTCTTTGGATTTTCTACCTTTCTCTCCTCCCCATTCTCTTCCTCCTCTATCTCCTGCTCTCGCATTGAAATCCCCTCCTATTATAAGCCTAACATCTTCTTCATTTTCTTCCATCATTTCTTTCATCTCCTCTAATTTCTCCTGCATATCACTGTTCACATAAGCCCCCACTGTCTTCCACTTCTCTCCTCCCATCTTTACCTTTTCTACTATTACTCTCCTCCCATCTTTACCTTTTCTACTATTAATCCTTCTATTTGTTCTTTCCCCTCTTTCTTGTCCTTTCCTGTTATACATTCGTTCCATACCCCCATTACCATTCCTCCCATTGCTTTGCCTTTTTTATTCTTCCTTTTTGCATTTTGAACTTGCCATTTGTAACCTCTTGGTAACCTTCCCCTTACTCTTTTCCATCCCTTTTCATCTAGCCACGTCTTTATTTATTATATCCCATTGTGCTAAATTTCTCATAAATTCCCTATCCTTTCTCTCCAATCCTGCTATATTCCAGTAACATATCCTCCATTTTTCCCGACCTTCGTTTCTCGTCTCTCTTTGCTTCTTACTATTACTATTTCTTATTTTCCTTTCTCGCGTTCCTTTCTCTCCTGGTTTCCCGGCACCTCATTTTTTACGATCTCTTCCCTTTCTTCGTCCCAATCCCACCATACTCCTTCTAGCTGTATTCTGCCATACTTAACCCACGTTCTCTTTCCCTTACTTCTTTCCTTAACTTATACTGCATATTTCTTTCTACCCACGTCAAATCATCCTCTATTCTCTCCGAGCTTCCATGTAACAACCTCTTCTTTGTCATCACTTCCCTTTTATGTTCCCATTTCTTTGGCTTCACTAGTACCATTTTTTCTCCTCTTCGCGTTTCCTTTCCTACACTTCGCATTTCCTCTATTTCTACTTTAGCATCTATCCTTTTTAGAACATTTTCCACACCTTCTTTCAATTCCTCCCCTTCTCATCTTAGACCCTTTATCACTATGTTTCCTTTTCTCTCTTCTCTTCCTTTTCTTTCTAATCTTCTTTCTATTTTCCTTATCCTTCCCCTCTCATTATTCCCACCCTCCCCTACACCAAACTCCCATTTTGATTTTTCGATCTTCACTATCCTACCTTATAATTGTGCTACCTCTTTATTATGCTCATCCTGTTTTTCTAATCCTTGTTCTGAAATCTGCATCCTTTTTTCTAAATTTTCCCTAACTTCTTCCCATTTCCGCATCTCTTTTCTAAATTTGGCCATTTCTTTCCTAATTTCTTGTTTCATTTCCTCTCCTCTTTCTTCCTGCCGTTTTTCGTTCATCTGTATTACTTCTATCATCATTTGATGCAATTCTTCTAACTTTAACTTTTAAAATTCTACCGGCCCTCTATGTTCAACTTTGTCTTCTTCTTTCCCCTTGTCTTTCTCCATCGCTCTATTTTGATCTTTTTCCAGTGGTGTTCTGATCATTTTCGGGGTTTTCAGGGTGGATCCTACTTCTACCTTGTCTTCGCTACTTCTCTTTCTGCCCTATCCCTCTTTCTATCTATAAATGGTTCGATTGAGCCAAAACTATCTGCTCTCAATCTCTCCCTCTCTACCGTTTTCCGATACTGACCGCGTCTTTTTATCTCACTTTTCGGCGTGCAGAACACTTCCTCGTCTGAATCCATCAATACTTGACTTGCGTATTGCATAGCCTCTAACAAACTCGTTCCATCAACTCACCTCAAATTTCACTGCAAATTCACTACAATTAGCACCACTCAATTATCGCTACATAGCACTTTCATGCCGGAAACGGAAGTCATCTTTTTAAGTAGTTTTATCTTGAAAAATCTGTACCGAATTTTGTCAATATTTTTTTGTTTCAAATATTGACATCTTTGAAGTGTTTGAAACCTCTGCGAGAGCTTTCAAATATCTGAAAATCTTTGAAATCTCCAAAGCCATCGAAGTCTTTAAAAATCTTGAAAATATTAAAATTTTCTTATGAAATCATTCAATTATTTTGGAATGTTTTAAAATCTTTGAAACCTCTGCGAAAATTTTGAATTCATAAAAATAATTGACAATTTTTTAAATATTTCAATTCATCAAGATCTTTTCAAATCTTAAAAATATTTGTGAAATCTTCAAAGTTTTTATAAAATCATTGAAATATTTCGAATTCTTCGTGATTTTTTCTCAAAATCGTGAAAATCTTAGACATATTTTGAAATC
Organism: Andricus quercusramuli; assembly: GCA_932178445.1. Lineage (NCBI taxonomy): Eukaryota > Metazoa > Arthropoda > Insecta > Hymenoptera > Cynipidae > Andricus > Andricus quercusramuli. The sequence goes on along the minus strand of CAKNXH010000824.1, from coordinate 5,205 downwards.
TTTGGAGACATTGAACTCTTTTGAAATCTTAGTGAATCCTCATAGAACAATTAAATTTTCCACGAGATTTTCAATACATTTTTCACTCTATTCAGGTGAAGATTTTTTGTTTACTAAATAATATTTATATTTCACGAAAAACGAAAACCTAATCGATCTGCACGAAGGAATAGTGAGTAGTAGTATCCCTGTGGGGGGTGGGGGGGGGGGGGGGGGGGCGGCCAAAAAATAGGTAAAGTTTGACACGAATGAAAAAATGTATGCAAAATCGTGCACGTGCGCACGGGCACGATCTTGCATACAAGTTTTCATTCGTGGCAAGCATTAACGAATTGTTGGACGTCGCTCGTCCCACCTCTGCTCACCAAACACATAGGGTGATACCACTCCTTACTATTCCCTCGTGTAGATCTGGTTGATGTGGCCGATAGCTAGAGGATAAGTCATCCCGAAACAGAGACTGAGAGTAATGAAGAAGAAGAAATAATACAGCAAGCTGGAGCTGGCGCTGCAGCTAGTAAGCAGTATATGGGAACCGCCACCAGCAGCAGAACCAACAAGATGAACAACAACAACATCAATAACAAGAACAACGAAAGAGTCTAGTAAACTAGCATATCTGGATGAACACCCCACAATTGAGGGTGTCGATTTACATCGCCACAAAATCATTAATAATCCTGGCCTTCATAAGGTTGCAAAAATGTATTCAGAGTCATTTTGGGGGAAATTTGGACAACGGGAAAATTTAATGAAGTCCTGTTATATAGTCATTAAAGTATCGCACGGGTGTGTGTGTATGTGTGTGTCCATGAAAAATAATTTTATTTCATTTTTTGTTTGCTTTTCATTACGGATAACGCAATAACAACAACAACGACAGAAATATTCCAGGGGGTAGAAGAAGAGGTCGTTACCATGAACATATCTATCCCTAGAAACGTTAACATTCTTCTTAGTGAGTATTAATTTTTTCTCCATGTTTCAAAAAAGAATAAACTCTGTTCAAACAAATACTTGATATTTCTCTTATTTATTTTTTTCCAGATTGCAAAGAATATGACGGAGACAACCTCGTTTTTAAGATTGTAAGACCCACAGATGACGAGGACGATGAAGATAATTTGGAACCAGGCGAGTTCCCTATTAATCAGAGCTTCGTGCGGATCTCTGAGGCAGCTCTAAACCGTCTCAACACGGCGAGAGAGAAAGCTGCTGCTGCTGTCACCACTGCCTGTGCAACAAAACGCACAGTCGTAATAGATCTTACGAGCGAAGTCGATACTGATGATCATGATGACTATAGCATAATAATATATTAAGTGTCAGATGAACCGGCGTGCAAGAAGAGGAAGACTCGTTTTTTTAAACATATTTTTAAACAAATAAAATGAAAATAAATATTCATTCAGATTTTTGTAATATTTTGTAAATAGTTTTAAGTTTAGAATTGTGAAAAACTAGATTTATTGTATTTTTATGAATAGTTTTATTTCTACATTTCTTATTTTCCCTCTTTTACCACATTTCTCTATGTATGCGTAAACATTCATAAATTTTTGTAACAAAAATTGAAATGAAAAAAAAAAAAAAAAAACGTTCAAACAGATTCCCTCGTGTAGGGCAGGGACCCATTTTCCAATTTTTCATTCATTCAAAACCAGTGAGAGAAGACAGGAAGATTATAAAAGAAGTATATTTTGAAGTTTTCAAAGATTTTTTGTATGTAAAAATGGATTCAAGATGGAAACACCACCCAGATAACAATCGTGCGACGCACAGTACTCGCATGCGTGCGAGGCACGCTGTGCGAGTCATAACGCGCGCTTGCCGCCATCACCTGAAGTTGAGATAAGAAGTTTAAAAAGCGCGCTCAGTTGTTGAAAATTATATCTTTGCAAAATGATGATGGCCGTCGCGCACCCACAGGCGGCCTCTATAGTCTCCCCGCTCTGTCTTCCGCAGTCTCCCGTCCAGACCTATCCGACTCCATGAAATGACAGTATCTGTTATGGGCTCTTATTGAATACACTTCATTAAATGCCATACAGATCCATACAGAATTTCTGTATGTGTCTGTATGTCCCTGTTGGTTTCTGATGGTAGTGGCATACAGGAAAATTTTGCCACTTGGAAAATCTGTATGGATCTACATGGTAATCCCTATGATGTAATCGGTATGGAATTCGAAACAGAACGTTTGCTGGTTTCTGTATGGATTTCCAAAAAAGTCCCTAACGCTGTATGTATCTACATGCAATTTCCAAACATGAATGGGCCGACGTTCACATAATGTAATCTGTATGGAACTCCAAACAAAACGTTTTCTGGTTTCTGCATGGATTTCCAAACAAGATTTTTCAAAAGGCGCGCTAAGTCCCACCGGGTTTATGGATCTGTATGGAGATTCCAAGGATGTAATCTGTATGGAATTCCAAATGAAATTTGTTCTATCATCTGTATGGATTTCCGAACAAGATATTTCAAAAAATGCGCTAAGTTCCTCCGGCTGTATGGATCTGCATGGAGATTCCAAGGATGTAATCTGTAAGCAATTCCAAATAAAATTTGTTCTAGCATCTGTATGGTTTTCGAAACAGGATGTTTCAAAAAACGCGCTAAGTTCCTCCGGCTGTATGGATCTGTATGGAGATTCCAAGGATGTAATCTGTATGGAATTCCAAATAAAATTTGTTCTAGCATCTGTATGGATTTCCAAATAAGATGTTTCAAAAAATGCGCTAAGTTCCTCCGGCTGTATGGATCTGTATGGAGATTCCAAGGATGTAATCTGTATGGAATTCCAAATAAAATTTGTTCTAGCATCTGTATGGATTTCCAAACATGATGTTTCAGAAAATGCGCTAAGTTCCTCCGGCTGTATGGATCTGTATGGAGATACCAAGGATGTAATCTGTATGGAATTCCAAATAAAATTTGTTCTAGCATCTGTATGGTTTTCGAAACAGGATGTTTCAAAAAACGCACCAAGTTCCTCCGGCTGTATGGATCTGTATGAAGATTCCAAGGATGTAATCTGTATGGAATTCCAAATAAAATTTGTTCTAGCATTTGTATGGATTTCCAAACAAGATGTTCCAAAAAATGCGCTAAGTTCCTCCTGCTGGATGGACCTGTATGGAGATTCCAAGGATGTAATCTGTATGGAATTCCAAATAAAATTTGTTCTAGCATCTGTATGGATTTCCAAACAAGATGTTTCAAAAAATGCTCTAAGTTTCTCCGGCTGTATGGATCTATATGGAGATTCCAAGGATGTAATCTGTATGGAATTCCAAATAAAATTTGTTCTAGCATCTGTATGGTTTTCGAAACAGGATGTTTCAAAAAACGCGCTAAGTTCCTCTGGCTGTATGGATCTGTATGGAGATTCCAAGGATGTGATCTGTATGGAATTCCAAATAAAATTTGTTCTAGCATCTGTATGGTTTTCGAAACAGGATGTTTCAAAAAACGCGCTAAGTCCCACCGGGTTTATGGATCTGTATGGAGATTCCAAGGATGTAATCTGTATGGAATTCCAAATAAAATTTGTTCTAGCAGCTATATGGATTTCCAAACAAGATGTTTCAAAAAATGCGCTAAGCTCCTCCGGCTGTATGGATCTGTATGGAGATTCCAAGGACGTAATCTGTATGGAATTCCAAACAAAATTTGTTCTAGCATCTGTATGGATTTCCAAACACGATGTTTCAGAAAATGCGCTAAGTTCCTCCGGCTGTATGGATCTGTATGGAGATTCCAAGGATGTAATCTGTATGGAATTCCAAACAAAATTTGTTCTAGCATCTGTATGGTTTTCGAAACAGGATGTTTCAAAAACCGCACCAAGTTCCTCCGGCTGTATGGATCTGTATGGAGATTCCAAGTATGTAATCTGTATGGAATTCCAAATAAAATTTGTTCTAGCATCTGTATGGATTTCCAAACAAGATGTTTCAGAAAATGCGCTAAGTTCCTCCTGCTGTATGGATCTGTATGGAGATTCCAAGGATGTAATCTGTATGGAATTCCAAATACAATTTGTTCTAGCATCTGTATGGATTTCCAAACAAGATGTTTCAAAAAATGCGCTAAGTTCCTCCGGCTGTATGGATCTGTATGGAGATTCCAAGGATGTGATCTATATGGAATTCCAAATAAAATTTGTTCTAGCATCTGTATGGTTTTCGA